>PVJI01011062.1:0-58285 GCA_004026765.1 Micronycteris hirsuta | reverse complement strand
CAAAAAAAAAAAAAAAAAAAAAAAAAAAAAAAAAAAGAAACTGTTTACACAAACAACCTAACCCTACGCCTACAAGAACTTGGAGAACAACAGCAAACACAACCCAGAGCAAGTAGAAGGAAGGAAATAACCAAGATCAGATCAGAATTAAATGACATAGAGACTAAAAGGACAATTCTAATGATCAATGAATCCAGGAGCTGGTTCTTTGAAAAGATAAACAAAATAGACAAGCCTTTAAGCAGGCTATCAAGAAAAAAAAGAGAAAGGGCCCAAATAAACTCAATCAGAAATGAAACAGGAGATATTACAACTGATGCCACAGAAATACAAAGAATTATAAGTCACTACTATGAAGAACTGTTGCCAAGAAATATGAAAACCTGGGAGAAATGGACAAATTTTTAGAAAAATATACTCTTCCAAAACTCAATAAGGAAGAAACAGAAAGCCTGAACCAACCAATAACGGAGGATGAAATTAAAGCAGTAATCAAAAAACTCCCTACACACAAAAGCCCTTCCCAGATGGTTTCACAGGAGAATTCTACAAAGCATATAGGAAGGAACTAACACCTATCCTTCACAAACTATTTCAAAAAATCCAAAATGATGGAAGACTCCCAAACTCTTTTTATGAAGCCAGCATCATCCTAATCCCAAAACCAGAAAAAGACACAACAAAGAAAGAAAACTTCAGGCCAATATCACTGATGAACGTTGATGCTAAAATTCTCAACACAATATTAGCAATCCTCATCCAGCAATACATTAAAAAGATCATTCACCATGACCAAGTAGGTTTTGTTCCAGGGATGCAAGGATGGTACAACATTCGCAAAACAATAAGCATAATACATCACATAAATAAAAGCACAGACAAAAATCACACGATCATATCAATAGATGTAGAAAAAGTATTCAATAAGGTACAGCATCCATTTATGATAAAAACACTTAGCAAAGTGGGAATAGAGGGAGCATTCGTCAACATAATAAAGGCCATATATTAGAAACCTACAGCCAACATTATACTCAATGGACAAAAACTAAAATCTTTTCCACTAAGATCAGGAACAAGACAAGGTTACCCACTATCACCACTTCTATTCAACATAGTACTGGAAGTTTCGGCCACAGCAATCAGACAAGAAAAGGAAATAAAAGGCATCCAAATTGGAAAGGATGAAAAAAACTGTCATTGTTTGCAGACGACATGATAGTATACTGAGAAAATCCTATAGACTCCACCAAAAAACTACTCGATCTAATAATTGAATTTGGCAAGACAGCAGGATATAAAGTCAATATCCAGAAATCAAAGGCATTTTTATATACCAACAGTGAAACAGCAGAAACAGAAATCAGGAAAAATATCCCATTTGATATAGCAACAACAAAAAAAAATACCTGGGAATAAACCTAACCAAGGAGGTTAAAGACCTGTACTCAGAAAACTACACAACACTGAAGAGAGAAATCAAGGAAGACACAAACAAATGGAAACATATACCATGCTCATGGATTGGAAGAATCAACATCATCAAAATGTACATACTCCCCAAAGCAATATATAGATTCAATGCAATCCCTATCAAAATACCAATGACATATTTCATGGATATAGAAGAAACACTTCAAAAATTTATATGGAACCATAAACGACCCCGAATATCAGCTGCAATTTTGAGAAAGAAGAGCAAAGCAGGAGGGATCACAATTCCTGATATCAAACTATATTACAAGACTACTGTAATCAAAACAGCTTGGTACTGGCATAAAAACAGACGCATAGACCAATGAAACAGAATAGAGAGCCCAGAAATAAACCCGAGTCTCTACGGGCAATTAATCTTTGACAAAGGGGACAGAAGCATAAAATGGAATAAAAATAGCCTCTTCAACAAATGGTGTTGGGAAATCTGGATGGCTACATGCAAAAAAATGAAACTCGAGCACCAACTTACACCATACACAAAGATAAATTCAAGGTGGATAAAAGACTTAAATGTAAGTCGTGACACCATAAAAGTTCTAGAGGAAAACATTGGTAGGAAAATCTCAGACATTCCACGCAGCAACATCTTCAATGATATGTCCCCTAGAGCTAGGGACATAAAGGAAAGAATAAACAAATGGGACCTCATCAAAATAAAGAACTTCTGTGGGGATAAAGAAAACAGTATTAAAATAAAAAGAGAACCAACAGTATGGGAAAACATATTTGCCAATGATACCTCAGACAAGGGTCTGATCTCCATATTATTTAAAGAACTCATACGACTCCACTCCAGAAAGACAAAAAACCCAATTAGAAAATCGGCAAAAGACCTGAACAGACACTTCTCGAAAAAGGACATACAGAGGGCCCAGAGTCATATAAAAAAGATGCTCAACATCATTAGCCATCAGAGAGATGCAAATTAAAACCCCAATGAGATATCACCTCACACCAGTCAGAATGGCCATCATAAACAAAGCAACAGATAACTGTTGGAGGGGATGTGAAGAAAAGGGAACCCTACTGCTCTGTTGGTGGGAGTGCAGATTGGTGCAGCCATTGTGGAAAACAGTATGGAATTTCCTCAGAAAAATAAAAATGAAACTGTCTTTCAACCCAGCAATGCCACTACTGGGATTATACCCTAAGAACCCTGAAAAACCAATTCAAAAGAACCTATGCACCTCAATGTTCATAGCAGCACAATTCACAATAGCCAAGTGCTAGAACAACCTAAGTGCCTATGTACAAATGAGTGGATCAAGAAACTATGGTACATTAACACAATGGAATTCTACACAGCAGAGAGGAAGAAGGAGCTTATACCCTTTCCAACAGCATGGATAGAACTGGAGAGCATTATGCTAAGTGGCAGTGAGGGATAAATGCCGTATGATCTCACCTTTAACTGGAACATAATCAACAAAAGCAAAAACGAAGCAAAACTTAAGCAGAGACATTGAAATTAAGAACAATCTAACATTAGCCAGGGGGGAGGGGACAATGGGGAGAAGGATTTTCAGGAACCACTATAGAGGACACATGGACAGAACCAAGGGGGAGGAGGGAGGCAGGGAAGGGAGGTGTGATTGGAGGGGGAGGAGTAAGGGGAGGGAAGAGTATGCAGACAATTGTAATTGAACAACAATTAAGTAAAAAAAATAAATTAAAAAGAAAAGGAAAGAAAAGAGAGAGACCCAAACAAACACAATCAGAAATGAAAGAGGAGAAATTACCACTGATACCATAGAAATACAAAGGATTGTAAGAAATTACTATGAAGAACTGTATGCCAAGAAATTTGAAAACCTAGGTGATATGGACAAATTTCTAGAAAAATATAATCTTCCAAAACTCAATGAAGGAAGAAGCAGAAAGTCTGAACTGACCAATAACAGCTGACAAAATTGAAGCAGTAATCAAAAAGCTTCAGAAACACAAAAGCCCTGGGCCAGATGGTTTCACAAGAGAATTCTACAAAGCATTTAAGGAAGAGCTAACCCCCATCTCCACAGATTATTCCAAAAATCCAAGAACATGAAAGACTCCCAAATACTTTCTACAAAACCTGCATCATCCTAATCCTAAAACCAGATAAAGACATAACAAAGAAAGAAAACTTCAGGCCAATATTACTGATGAAAATAGTTGCTAAAATCCTCAACAAAATATTGGCAAACTGCATCCAGCGACATATTAAAAAGATCATACACCATGATCAAGTGGGATTCATCCCAGAGATGCAAGGATGGTACAATATTCACAAATCAATAAACATAATACACCACATAAACAAGATGAAACACAAAAATGATATGATCATATCAATAGATGCAGAAAAATCATTTGATAATGTAGAGCACCCATTTCTGATAAAAACACTCAGCAAAGTGGGACTAGAGGGAGCATTCCTCAACATAAAAAAGGCCATATGAGGGAGACCTACAGCCAACATCACACTCAATGGGCCAAAACTAAAAGTTTTCCTACTAAGATCCTTCTTTTCCCACTAAGAACAAGACAAGGATGTCTGCTTTCAGCATCTCTATTCAACATAGTACTGGAAGTCCTAGCCATAGCAGTCAGACAAGAAAAAGAAGTAAAAGGCATCCAAATTGGAAAGGAGAAAGCAAAACTGTCATTGTTTGCAGATGACATGATAGTATACATAGAAAACCATACAAACTCCACCAAAAAACTACTCAATCTAATAAGTGAATTTGGCAAAACAGCAGGACACAAAGTCAGTATTCAGAAATCAAGGGCATTTTTGTACAGCAACAATTAAATATCAGAAACAGTAATCAGGAAAAAAATCTCATTTGATATAGTAATAAGTAAAATAAAATACCTCAATTAAACTTAACCAACGAGGTAAAAGACCTGTACTCAGAAAACTAAACAACACTGAAGAAAGAAATTAAGGAAGACACAAATAAATGGAAGCATATACCATTTTCATGGACTGAAAGAATTAACATCATCACAATGTCTATCCTACCCAATGCAACGTGTAGATTCAACACAATTCTTGATAAAATATCAATGACATCTTTCAAAGACATGGAACAAACACTTGAAAAATTACATCAAACCATAAACGACCCTGAATAGCTATAACAATTTTGAGAAAGAACAAAGTAGGTGGGATTACCATACCTGACATCAAACTATACTACAAGGCCAAAGTAATCAAAAGAGTCTGGTACTGGCATAAGAACAGACACATAGATCATAGATCAGTAGAACAGATTGGAAAGCCCAGAAATAAACCCAAGTCTCTACAGTCCATTAATATTTGACAAAAGGGGCAGAAACATAAAATGGAATCAAAATATCCTCTTCATCAATTGATGTTGGGATATCTGGATAGCTACATACAAAAAATGAAACTTGACCGCCAACTTACATCATACACAAAAATAAATTCAAGATGGAAAAAGACTTAAATATAAGTCCTGACACCATAGAAGTGGTAGAGGAGAAGATAGGCAGGAAAATCTCAGACATTCCACGCAGCAATATTTTCACTGATACGTCCCCTAAAAGAAGAGACATAAAGGAAAGAATAAACAAATGGAAACTTATCAAAATAAAAAGCTTCTGCAGGGCTAAAGAAAACAGTATTAAAATAAAAAGAGAACCAACTGTATGGGAAAACCTTTTTGCCAATGATACCTCAGACAAAGGTTTAATCTCCAAAATATATAAAGAACTCACACAACTCCACTCGAAGAAGACAAGCAACCCAATTAAGAAATGGGCAAAGGACTTGAACAGACACTTCTCCAAGAAGGACTTAGAGAGGGCCCCAAAACACATGAAAAGATGCTCAGTATCGCTAGCCATCAGAGAGATGCAAATTAAAATCACAATGAAATACTACCTCACACTGGTCAGAATGGCCATCGTAAACAAAGCAACAAACAACAAGTGTTGGGAAGGTTGTGGAGAAAGAGAACCCTAGTGCACTGTTGGTGGGATTGCAGACTGGTGAAACCACTTTGGAAAACAGTATGGAATTTCCTCAGAAAACCAAAAATGGATCTGTCATTTGACCTGGCAATTCCACTGCTAGGATTATATACTAAAATCCCTGAAACATCAATCCAAAAGGACCTATGCACTCCAATATTTATAGCAGCACAATTTACAATAGCCAAGTGATGGAAGCAACCTAAGTGCCCATCAATAAAGGAATGGATCAAAAATCTGTGGTACATTTACAAAATGGAATTCTATGCAGCAGACAGAAAGAAGGAGTTCCTACCCTTTGCAACAGCATGGATGGAACTGGAAAGCATTATGGGAAGTGAAATAAGCCAGGTGGTAAAAGACAAATATCATATGATCTCACCTTTACAAGAACCTAATCAACAAAACAAACAAACAAGCAAAATATAACCAAAGACACTGACATTGAGAGCAAGGTGACAGTGACCAGAAGGGAGAGGGGAGGGAATTTTAGGGGAAAAGAGTTAAGGGTTTGCAGGAGCAATTCTAGAGAACACATGGACAATAACAGGGGGCGGGGGAGCAGGAGGGAAGTGGGGAGGGCTGGGGGTTTTGGGCTGGGGTAGGGGGAAAAGGCAGAAAACTGCATTTGAACAATTAAAAAATAAATTAAAAAATTATTTTAAAAAATGAAAAAAATAAGATTAGATGTAAAATACAATTTGTGATAAAGCGGTTCCAAATTTAAAAAAGAAAAACCCAACCTAAGTTTATAGTAGTGTTGTTTACAATAGCCAAGTGCTAGAAATAGTCTAAGTGCCCATCAGTAAATAAGGGGATCAAAAACTTGGTACATATATACAACAGAATACTACACAGCAGAAAAAAATAAGGAACTACTACCTTTTGTTACAACATGGATGGAACTGGAGAGTATTATGCTAAGTGAAATAAGCCAGGCAGCAAAAGACAAATACCATATGATCTCACCTGTAAGTGGAACCTAATCAACAAATTGAACAAAAGAGCAAAATAGAACCAGAGACATGGAAATAACCAACAAACTGACAGTGACCAGAAGGGAGGGAAGAAGACGATAACAGGGGAAAGAAGGTAAAGGGTCCAGTCAAGGAACCTGTATAAAGGACCTATGGACATGGACAACAGTGTGTGGATTGACTGTGGGAGCAGGGGTTGGGCCAGGTGGAGGATAGCAAAGGGCAAAAACTTGGGACAACTTCAACTGAACAACAATTAAATAAATAAATAAACAAACAAATAAAAAAAATTTATATAATGTCTATATAAAGTTTATATGTAAGTTTATATATATATTATTTACATTTGTGTTAATATATAATATATAAATAGATTGTATTGCTATAAAGAATTTATAGCACAGTTTGCAAATTATAAAATATACAGTCTTCTTTGTTGTAAATTTTATGTAACAAATTCATTCTCATAGAATGTTTTTATTTTTTTTTACCAAATTCTAGTCAACTTATGGCTGCACTATCAAATGAGTATATATATTTTAAAAGATTTTATTTAGTTTTAGAAAGAGGGGAAAGGAGAGAGAAAGAGAGGGAGAGAAACGTTAATGTGTGGTTGCCCCTCACATGCCCCCTACTGGGGACCTGGTCTGCAACCCAGGAATGTGCCCTGACTGAGAATTAAACAGGCGACCCTTTGCTTCCCAGTCTGGCACTCACACACCCACAGTCCACTGAGTCACACCCACAAGGGCACAAATGAGTATATTTTTCATGTATTTAGTGATTGATAGTTTCCTTTATATTAAATAGTAAGACAGAAGTGATGCAACAAAGATGTATGTATGTCAGAATTTCATTCTTTTGTAAATGATGTGAATTACTTCTTTGCTGAATGAGATAACTTTTTCATATACTGGAGATATGACACACTTCTTAAATTAATCTGTATTATTAACATTTTTAGTTAATATCTTATGTCTAGGAAATCAACAATACAATAAAGCAAGCTCTGATTTACAGCACTCAACAAGTTACCAAGAAATAAATACTCCCTCTGAGGCTGATTTTAAGCTACCAATGTTGGTTGATAACTGAATGTGGAGTTGGACAGATTTGTGCAATAACACACCATCAGATACTGTTTCCCATAGAATCACAATATACATAAACAGCCTCAAAAGCATAGATAATAGTAAAATACAATTCAGTTCCAGCACACTACTGAAAATAAACCCTGATGATTCTACATTCAACTCTTCCTAACATATTCTTCAAGCTTCAGTCAAGAGTAATTTTCTTAAATCGCTAATAGGACCATGCTATCTAATGCATTCATTAATTTATTCAGAAAATGATTACTTAATTGTATGTTCAAGGCACTGTTTCAGTTGACTAGGATAAATATGAACAAAGGACAAAAATCCTCGCCTCATGGGGAATACATTCCACTGGAGGGGATATAGATAATACAAAAACATAATAAATAAATCAAGAATACTGTACAACAGAAGGTACTGAAAGCTACAAGGCCAAAAAATGTAAAGCAAAGTAGAAGAAGAGATGGTAAGGAAACATAATATTCAGTATGTACTGAGAATATGCTCATATTCAAGAAGAGATTTGAGCAAAGACTTGAAGAAGGTAAGGGTGGATCCATTTGGATTGGACTGGGGAAGGAAATAGCCAGTGGGCACAAGGAGCCCAGCGTGGCTAGAACAGAGTGAGCGAGGAAGAGAGGTAAAACAAATTCAGCTAGAAAACTAACAGAAGACAGAATATGGAGAGTCTTATAGGTTTATTATAAGGACTTCAGCATTTTCTCTGATGGAAGTAGGAAACTATTCCTGGGTTTTGAACAAAGGAGAGTTGAACTTTTTAAGTACATCACTCTTTCTTAAAACCCTTCAGTTGCTTCCCTCACCCTTAAGATGAAGTCTAATGTTCTTCCTTTGTCTACCAAGCCCCAAGTAATGTGATTCTTGTGCCACTCATCATCTGCACCTCCTGCTACTCTCTCTCTCTCTCTCTCTCCACTTACCCTTCAGGTCTATCAATAGGGTGCTCCCTTTTGCCTCAGATAGGACCCCCTTTAGACATGCACAGCTACTAAAACGTGTCCTTCTTAATACTTATCATACTAAATGATTACTCTGGTAGAAAGAAAGCTTGATATGAGCAGAATTGTCATTTCTTTTTTTTTTTAAACTGATCTATCTCAAAGAATTAGACCAATCCTTGGCACATTGTAGACGCTCAAATATTTGTCAAGTGACCTAGTGAATGTCATGTATTAATACATTTAATCTGTTTAATCTAGGGACTGCCTCATGATATACATTCTGTAAACTTTTTATTGATGAATAGGTAATCAAATACATGGAAGAATTAATTGATGAAAGGAAGGAAGGAAGGAAGGAAGGAAGGAAGGAAGGAAGGAAGGAAGGGAGGAAGGGAGGAAGGGAGGAAGGAAGGAAGGAAGGAAGAAAAAAGGGAGGAAGGAAGGAAAACCTGCTTTTATACTCCCAGTACTGAATTCAAAGTCTGGCTCATGGTAAGTATTCTGTATTTTCTTTTTAATGAATAGATGATTGGATGGAGGCATGGGTAATTAAATGAGTGATTAAAAGTAAATGTATTAATTAATTAATTAATTAATCATTTTACTAAAGTCAGAAGAGTTTTCATCCTTCAAGAATTTATCTTCTGCCCAGAGTGGGTCACTTGATTGGCCCATTAGTTCTTTACTTGGTTTCCTGCCATGGATATATTTTGAAGAACATTTTTATTAGCTTTGGAGTCACTTGCAAGGCACTCTTGAATTCTCTTTTGGCTTGCCTGCATCCTTGTTCACACCTGACCTGCTGTAGTTTGTGGATCTCCCTGGTTTCCTTACTTGGGCCACATTTCCAAGTGTCCTTTTGATCACTGGCATATACTTTTGCTAGGCTTCCAATAAGGTGTTTTTAAACAGTCTCCAGATTTCCTGTCACTTATTGACTTTTTAAATGATTTCTTTCATTTGTTTTTCTTGACTAGTGCCTACACTTGTTCTTCAGTTCTCTTTATAAGACTGAGTAACCACATGGTATATAAATTTTCTTTCCTAGCCCAGAATGGTCACAGTGTTGTGATCACTCAAAGATACCTTTTTTCCCAGGTCCTGTCCACCATTCAAAGTCAAGTCTAAAATATTTTTCTTCCTTAATAATTCTAAAGAGCATTTTTTCTAAGAGGAGGTCATTTATCTTGTCGAATATGCTTATATGTATATTTCTAATCTACATGTGAACTGTGAATAAATTATTTTCCAAGACATTGTAGAGCATGCTGTTAATATGTGCTGCAGAATGAATCTGTGTATGTTTGTGTGTATGAACACTATAAAATTAACTGGTACCTTGAAAATCATTTCATTTATTTCTAACTAGGAAAGTCTCTAATCATGATTGCTCTTTTGGCAGAAACCAAAATGTGTTCAAATATATCATAAAATGCTTTTGGTTCTCATGCACAGAGACCAAATGCTGCTTTGTTTCTTTTTCATCATATTTTAACCTACCATGGCCTGTTTGGAGGTAGATTCAGACAACCAAGTGGATATAGGAATAATTTAACATAATGAAAAAGTAGGCTTTGCTTTTTTTTTAAACCAAGCATTTCACCAGTCAGGATTTTTCCTACCAAAATGTTTATTTTCAACCATCTTCTTGCTTTATTTGGCTAAAATGTACATTCTTTGCCAAATTTAATAGTCATGTGTATGCTCTCCAAAGTAGAGATCAGCGTTTTCATCTGCAGATTTTTACCAGACTAATGTGAACCAGAGAACATGTTATAAATTTGACATTATAAATATAATTTCATTATAAACATTATAAACATATTTATAATGTCAAATTTATAAATATAAATTTTATATTTTTATTTATAAATATTTTAGCAGGTGACTTGGTTTTTAAAACTTATAAAACATATTCCATGTTTACAATGCTTATTCAGACTATAGATTGTGCTGTGAATTAATAGATTGTGTTATAAATAGTGAAAACTGAAAATGTACTTTTTTCCTACTTTAAACTTTTGAATTGGACACGTAGTAATGAAGAAGCTTTAAAAAAGTTGGTGATATGTTTTCCACCCATGATACTGATGTGTGCACGTAGTTAGCATTTTTTTCCTTCTGATACAATTTCATTATTTGTCATGCTGACTGTGGTGTACCAATAAAACCAAAATATTATATTAGAATTCATGACAGTTTTCACATTGTATTATCAATATGTGGAAATAATTGTCTGCTCTGAGATTAAATTACATTATTGTGTATCTTTTTCATGCCTAATAAATAATGATGGATGGCTTTTATTTTCATCACCACCTGCAACCATTTAGCCACTCCTTGATTGTTGAAGATAAAATAATATAATGCAAGTGTTACGTTGCACACAGAAGAATGTAGTCAAAACAGTTGTGAATTCCTTGTTTCTATTTGCATTATTTTAGTCCCCAAAGAGCAATGCATGGTGGTCTATAAAAGAGATCCACCTGGGGGAAACATAGCAAACACTTCACATAAATGAAGGGAGAAAGTGGGAAAATAGTTTTTTCTAGTAGAACAATAATTATTTCTCAATGCATGATTCTTAATCTGAAAATGAGATTTTTGTTCTGCTTGCAAATCAGTTATGTTCAATTAGAATGCAAAGCAGAAGCACATCTTACTGTTTAGCCTTTTAAAACTAGAAATGAAAACAGTCCAGAAATTGTAGCAAAGTTGAAAATGCATGCAAGGTAATTCTGAAATCCAAAGACATAAAACCATGCATAATAAAAAGGCCACTCTAACCTCATTACATTTTTTGAAATTGGCAATTGGTGAAGCTTAATTTTAAAATTTGAACTTGCATTTTTGAGAACTTATTAACTATATTTTGAATGGTTAATTGCATTGTTAATGTTTAGGTGTGTTTTTCTTGTCCTCCTGTATACAATTTCATTGCTTCATACTTTGATTTTATCTATGTCTGACCTGTTCAGGTGTTTTTTAATTGTCTGATGTTATGCTTAAGCAAAATTGATTCATCTTTTTGGTGTTAAAATTACTTTTCAATTATAATTACAATCAGCAAATGCTCTGAGTCTTCAGGGGAAAAGAATCACCTCCAAGTTTTGTGATACTATTATATTTCATCTCTGAAGAATGTCAAGCTTTCTTATAAAATAAATATATAGTGTTTATAATGGAAACTTGTCATTTGATCATTTCATTTACAACAAAAGAGAGCAAACTGTAGACAAAATCTTTTTTTGATATTTGGTTATGAGTCACAGGTTGACTCTTTACAGAACTGTTTCATATATGTGGCTCTATTATCTTAAATCAAAAGATGACAGTCTTCTCAAGCATAGCAGAGAGTCAGACCAAAATCCAAACATAATCCTATCAAGTGTCTGGTTACCACAGAGAAATCGCTTGAAAAATAGGCCAACAATCCAGTACTTGACGACCTCCGAGTGAACACTTGGGCTTGTGGAGTCTGCCTTTCACTGCACATTCAGTAACACTCTCCCCAGTTGTTTAGTGTTCGTTTCAAAAGGGTGGAGAGGCTTTTCCGTTGTTTAAGGCCCTTATGTTATCTGACTACCCATCTCCCTCTATAATTAAATGCCATGAATTCAATAATAATAAACATAATTGTATTTATGCCATTACTCTGCAGAAATTACATCTTTACATTTCCTACGAGAATCAAAGAGCGGTCAGTCATGCTTACTTCCTTCACATGCAAGAGAGCTAAGCAGAAGTCACAACCTTTTCTAAATTCTCTGAGCCGGGGCGGGGGAGCAGTGGAATTTTGTACATTAACGGCCTTTGAGATAAATTAATTTGCAGTGGGTACATGTGTATTTATCCTCCCCTGATTATCAAGAGTTACCTGGCCCAGGAAAACACCTTAGACTAATCTGGCAAAACAGATGTTCATAAAATATCACCCAGAACTTGTAACTCGGGCATCTAGCAGTGTGCACAAAGCTACATACTGTAAAGAAAGTAAGATTCAGCACATGCCACCTAACTCTTCTAACTAGAAGCCCCTTCTAGTCTTTTGTCCCCCTCAATGTTCCATAGGAGCCCTGAGAGTTCAAGTTTTTCCTGCATATACTTAGGCTCACATATCTCAGTCTCATTGTCTGGCTAACAGGAAGTTCTAGAATGACATCCTCAAGGGATTGTTTTCTCTCTTGCATTATCTCTTGTCTGTTCCGATTTTTCTTCAGCCAAAGTCTCCCTGACATGATTTACCAGAAAAAAAGAAAAAGAAACATGTTAAATAACTGCACCATAAACAGACAAAAATGGAAATGCTGAACTAACTCCATTAAAATAAATCATTCTTAGTGCTGTAATAATTTGTTTTAATTTCGCACTTTCTATCATTCCAGTGCTTTGCTAGTTCTTATAATGTTTCCTGAGTCTGTTTTACACATATAAACACATTTAGAAGTTTTGTTGTTGTTTTTTTTTAAGATTTTATTTTATTTTTTTAGAGAGAGGGGAAGGAGAAAGAGAGGGAGAGAAACAGCAATGTGTGGTTGCTCTCACATGGCCCTCACTGGGGACCCGGTCTGCAACCCAGGCATGTGCCCTGACTGGGAATCAAACCGGGACCGCTTGGTTTCCAGCCCGTGCTCAATCCACTGAGCTACACCAGCCAGGCAGAAGTTTTTAATTCACATCAAAATTATTAACTTTCTCAACTGTGTATTTTCAAGAAGGAGATGTATGGAAAAAAACCTATATCCAACATGCACTAAACATTAGAACCTAAAAACTCCCCTGCCACTAACAGTTAATAATTGTTCAGCACTCTGGGGTAGAAGTCGTTACTCTACACTTCTCAGGAAAACATTTGGGAGAAAATACTTTCAATCAATAAAATTAGTGTTACAATGACAAACAAAATGTAACATCTTTAAAGCTTTTTGAACACTTTTGACAATGTAAAAAATATATACACAATTTTATAATTTTTAGACAATGTACCTATTTACACATGTAATTTTTAAGTCAGGGGAAAATTTACTTTGTCTGAAATATAAGCAATGTTCAAAGCATTACCAGCAGCTAAGTAATTTTGGATTAAGTATGAAAATAAACATACTAACTGAGCAGTAAGTATTTATCTCTTTGGATATTCTAAATGTTGAAGTTTGTCGGTCACTCTGGTTGAACTACTGCAGCACAGTGAGATTGCTTTTCACTTTTCCCACATCTGTCTTGTCACCTTAGTGTTCAACAACTAGTTCCAGATTCCGGAAAACACTTTGTTAGGGAAGGAAAAACAGACTCTTTCGCTAGAGTTGTGGAAGTAGGGTGGGGCATTATGAATTATATAACTGTATAGATGTAGGCAATTCTATTTTGGCAAAAAATTCAGGTTGTTGCATTTTTTTCTTTCACATTTAATCGAAGCATATGTGCTTAAGTCACCTATGAAAGGACAGATTCTTTCTCACCTGCAGAGCACACATTAATTAGTTGCTTAATTAATTGTCCCATTTTTGTCTTTCAGGTTCCCATACTGTAATTTTAGGAACTCTGTAAGCTGTAAAATGATGTGCCAAAAAGAAAGTGTAACTACTAAGAAATGAGCTCAGATCATGTCCACATACATGTGAAGAGAAGTACATATTTGATGAATAGTCAAGATGGTGTCATAAATCAGCCTTCACCCTTTGGTGGAATGTCTCAGTTGTCCTCAAAATATTATATAAAGCACCTAGAAAATAGCACCCTAACAGTAATGATTTCTTAGGCGAAACTGAACTTATCAAAATGTTTCATTAGTGAGACATTTACTTGGAAAGTGATGTGAAATTTACAGCATCTTCCATTGGACCAGTGGCCTTTGCTTAACAGTAACATGCCCTCTAATAACAGGCTCTAACCCACTTGTTCAGACCAAGGACAATCTGGTGCAGCTCCACTATAGCACATTTTAAACTTTTCTTGAAGTTCAGGAATATGTCTTTCAGAATCCGTCAGTGCTTCAGAAGCATGGCTCACCAAACCACTCAATCTAATACAAGTTTGTTTTTAGATTTCAAGTTCCTTGTTACTGCTTTGCAAGCAGATGTCTTCAAAGATATAATATGGTGACGAGATTATGTGATTTGGGGTGTAGCAATTCTGCCAGTTATAATTAAAAGAGCCAACATCCAAGTTTTGTTTTCTTTATAAACACTGTGGAGTATGTCAGTGGCCAATCTAAAATTACCCACAGAAAAGTATGTGTTCTCTTCTTTAGCACAAGATAATGAAGATGGTGTGTGAAATGCGCCATGGTTATAATAAGCTGATGGACTCATGGTCCTATGTGCAAACTTGTCCAAATGTAATTATAAGAGTTTTAAGAGAATTTTGCTTCCTAAACTGACTAGTCAAGTAACTCAAAAGTTAATATCTCCAAATTAACAGCCTGACTTCAGAAGATCTACAATTGTACCTTAGAAAAGAACTGCTTGGAACCAATCATCATTTCTTTCAGAGAAAGGACTTGTTTTAGAAGCATCTCAATGCAGGACAGCCTATTTAGCATTCTCTCTATACAAATTGCTTCCGGAAAGGTGAAGTGTGTCTAAAAATAAAAAAGCAACAAAGAGCTGAGCATCCAGCTCTTATTCCCATTCATTGAGGAAAGAGGACTAGTATGAACCTGCTTTGATATTTGTGTGCTTAGGAGGGTATAATTGCCAGGCTCTACAGCCTGAATCACAAGGGCAAGAGAATAAACTGGAGCCCAGAGTCAGACAGGGAACATTTCAAAATGGTTATTTAATCACAAGCCTCTATGGCAGTGGTTTCATATATACAGAGAGAAAAATCAGTATAAAAGATTTAAAATATCAACATACAATTTTCAGGAATTCAGAGATTGTCTGAGACAGATTAACATTGGTGTCAAAATATGAGTAAATCAGGTAAACTGAGGAAGTCTTTCTCCTTCAGGTTTTGGCCATAATGCTCCATGAATTCTGTGGAGAAACTATGTCGTAATATCTTCCCAGGAATGAGAGTCAGGGAATTTAAATGCTTCTTATGGGGAGTTCACTTCCATGGCTGGTAGGAATGAGTGACTTGTAGTTTCCCAAAGGGGATTGGATACAGAGCCACTGATGACAAAAATCTCACTCAGACCAGGCTCATATTTTGCTGCAATTTCATTTGCCTTGGATGTTCCCAATAGCCTAAGGCAAATGTCTCCAGTCTCAAATTTACGAGACTGAACTACCAGGTAATCTATAGCAGTAAAAGGAAAAGTGGTACAAAATTAAAAGTAACTAAAGTTTACCAAAACAACAACCAACCATCAAAATTCTTCCAGTCTGAACTGTTTATATATTTCCTTTTATTTCTGGGGTATACATATCTTGGCAGGTGATGTTCATGTTACCACATGCTCTATACATGTAAACATAGGTACTTGTTCATGTTCAATCCACTCCCTACAATGTGACCAGAGAGACCTTTTTCAAAAGGAAAAGCTGTACAACTGCGAAGATGGCAGCAAGAAGGGTGGGAGCAGAGTCCACTTCCTCCTGCCCACTGGTGAAACACCTAGCCATTCTTCTGAGGAACAGAGCAAACAGTCAACGGTATTCCAGCATATATGAAGATTGGAGACCAAAATTATAGGAGACATTGAATGATCAGACGGTAAGGAGAGTGCTTTGGGACAATAAGGTCTCCCCGACCAGCACAGGGACCAGAGCAGGCTGCAGCCACAGGCCCGGCACCCACTGGGTCTGCTGCAAGATTCTTGGGAGAGAGCCAGGCTGGGCTGTGTGAGAGGCCAGGAGCTTGTTTGGACCGGTGGGCTTAAATAGGAAGAAATTTTCAAATAGAAAAGAAGAGGCACTTCCTGGTATTTTGGGGAATTCTCCACAGCAGCTTCCTCCTCCTACGCCCCTGCCCACCACAGTCCTGGGGTTGGTGTGCGCCCAGTGATCAGGGACCGAGGGTGGCCTGCCTGCACCCACTCCAGAAGAACCAGGAAGGTGGACAACCCATGGCCTCCAACCCAGCAGCAGCTCACCCAAACCCAATCCAGGTGTGCACCTGGTGATCAGCAGCCTGGAGGCAACCCACCCATACCAATTCCAGAAGAACGGGAACAGCATGCAACCAGTGGCCCCCAACCCAGTAGCAGTAGCTTGCCTCAACCCAATTCAGGGGAATCAGGGATGGTGCACACCCAGTGATCAGAGGCCTGGTGGCAGCCTGCCAGCACTCACTCCAGAAGCACTGGTGGCGGTGCACACAGGTCCACAAAGCTCACACATGGGGCTCCTGGAACAAAGTGCTTCCCACCCAGCCACTGCAGATGGAGCCATGCAGTGCTGACTGGCTCTGTAGGAGAAAGGTGGAAGTGCCCCACAGAGGGGAGCTGCAGTCCACAGAAAGACTTGATTCAGTGGGGGGCTAAACAACTGGGAAGGGGTGCTGAGAGTCCCTAGCATCTGGGTCAGCAAAGAGCAAGAAGGTAGTCTGTGAGTTGCCCCTAATTGGTGCACCTCAAGGACACCACAACTGGTAGACTATAGGCCTAGGCTGGGTGCAGACGGGAACCTAGGAACTGGGCTAGAGGCTGGACAACAGCGAAGAGTGTGTCTCAGGAAGGGAGAAAAGTGAAACCAATACATTACCAGCCTGACACAGCCAGGAAGACCAGCAGAACAGGCCTGACCAGTTTAAAGTCAGCAGAAGGCTTCTTTTTTTTTTTTAATTCCTTCTTCCTTTCTGTCCATCTTTCTTTTTTATTGCTTCTTCCTCCCTTTACTTTATTATTCCTCCTTCCTTCCCTCCTTTATTTTTTATATATTTTTTAAATTAAAAAATTATTCTTTTAATTTCTTCTTCTTTTCTTTCCTTCTTTCTTTTTATTCCTCTTTCCTACCTATCTTCAGTTCCATTTTAAAATTCATTCTCCCTTCCTTCCTTCTATCTTTTTGTCCTTTTCTTTTCCCACACATGAGACATTAAAACCTGGACCTCTGAAAAACAAGATTTAGACCCAAACAGAGGTCATCCCAAAAAAGAGAGACAGTGAGACAAATTTCACTTTGCTACTCCAGAGAACATGCAAAGTGGGAGTGGTGAACACCACTACACTTGCTGGATGGAAATCCACCAACAACAGAAAACAAAAGAAGAAGTTGAAGACGGAAGTGTAACCCACACTAACCTCAATCCACGACCAATCTGGAAATACAACCAATTGGTGAAGAAATTACACACAACAAACAACTGAACAAGAGTGAGAGAAAAACCTCAAAACCTTTTTCACACAAAAGAATCAACTTCACACAACCTGTCCACACTTGCTCAACAGAATACAAGGCGTGGTAGAAGGAATGACTCTCAGTTAGCCAGCTGGAGGAAGGGACCCATCAAAGAAAGACCCAACAACAATCAAAACCCAAAATCATACAGAGAGCCAACATAAATGGCAGTCCAAGACCAGAGAGTGCAGGAGATTAAGGAGACTGCACCACTGAATCTCATAGATATTCTACCACAGAAGTTCATACCACAAAACCAGGGAGTCAGAACAAATCAATTCAAGAAACAGAGGCTAACAAGAAGAGTCTCACAAACAATGGGAAGACAAGGAAACAATCCCCAAATGAAAGGAAAGGAGGAAGCCACAGAAAGAATAAATGAAAGAGAGGCAAGACAGCTATAAGATATTGAGTTCAAAGCATTGGTCATCAGGAAGTTCAATGAGCTCACAGAGAATTGCCAGAAACTACAGGGAAACTACAATGAACTCACTGCAAACTATATCAACATGAAAAAGGAAATAGAAACTATCCACAAGGGCCAAGAGGAAATGAAGAATACAATTTCTGAACTGAAGAACACAATAGAAGGAATCAAAAGCAGGCTCAATGGAGCAGAGGACCAGATCAGCGAGCTGGAGGCAGAAAAAGTAAAAAAAAATACCTAGAAAGAACAAGAAAAGGAACAGAGGCTCAGAAAGAATGAAGAGGGATTAAGGGAAGTGCAGGACAACATGAAACATAATATTATGCATATAATAGGGATACCAGAAGGAGAAGAAGAAGAGCAAGGGATAGAAAACATGGTTGAAAAAGTAATGATGGAAAACTTCCTTAATCTGATGAGAGAAAAAGTCACACAATTCCAGGAAACACAGAGAGTCCCAATCAAGAGGAACCCAAAGAGGCCCACTTCAAGACACATCATAATTAAAATGGCAAAATTCCAAGACAAAGAGACAATCTTAAAGGCAGCAAGGGAGACACAAGAAGTAACATACAGGTGAGCTCTGATATGACTAGCAGGTGACTTCTCAATGGAAACGCCCCAAGCCAGAAGAGAATAGCAAGAAATATTCCAAGTAATGAGAACCAGAGGCCTGATACCAAGGCTACTATACTCAACAAGGCTCTCACTCAAGATAGAAGGTAAAATAAGGAGTTTCCCAGACAAAAGAAGTCTAAAAGAATGCACCTCCACCAAATCATCTGTGCAAGAAGAACTGACATATATAGAACTTTTCACCAAAAAAAAGGTAAATACACATTCTTTTCGAAAGCACATGGAATATTTTCAAAGATAGACCACATGATAGGATGCAAAACAAGCCTCAACAAATACAAGAACATTGAAATCATATCAAGAATTTTCTCAGACCACAAGGGACTGAAACTAGAAACCAACCCCAAGGAAAAAATCCCAAACACTCAAAATCATGGAGATTGAACCATGCTATTAAACAACGAATGGGTCAAGAATGAGATTAGGGAAGAAATCAAAAAGTTTTTGAAAGAAATGAAAATGAACTCACAACAACCCAAAACTTATGGGACACAGCAAAGGCAGTCCTAAGAGGGAAGTTCATAGCGATACAGGCCTACCTAAAATAGATAGAAACATTTGAAACAAACAACCTAACTCTATACCTACAAGAACTCCAGGAACAACAACAAAGATAGCTCAGAGCAAGTAGAAGGAAGGAAATAACCAAAATCAGAGCAGAATTAAATGACACAGAGACTAAAGGCACAACTCTAAGGATCAATGAATCCAGGAGCTTGTTCTTTGAAAAGATAAACAAAATCGACAAGCCTTTAAGCAGGCTCATCAAGAAAAAAAGAGAGAGGACCCAAATAAACACAACCAGAAATGAAAGAGGAGAGATTACAACTGATGCCACAGAAATGTAAAGGATTGTAAGAAACTATGATGAAGAACTATATGCCAAGAAATTTCAAAACCTAGGGGAAATGCACAAATTTCTAGTAAAACATAATCTTCCAAAACTCAATGAAGAAGCAGCAGAAAGCCTGAACAGACCAATAACAGCAGATGACATTGAAGCAGTATTCCAACAGCTCCCAACACACAAAAGCCCTGGAAGTGACAGTTTCACAGGAGAATTCTACAAAGCATCTAAGGAAGAACTAACCCCATCCTTCACAGAATATTCCAAAAAAGTCAAAATGATGGAAAACTCCCAAACTCTTTTTATGAAGCCAGCATCATCCTAATCCCAAAACCTGATAAAGACACAACAAAGAAAGAAAACTTCAGGCCAATATCGCCGGTGAACATAGATGCTAAAATCCTCAACAAAATATTGGCAAACTGCATCCAGCAATACATTAAAAAGATCATACACCATAACCAAGTGGGATTCATCCCAGCAATGCAAGGATGATACAATATTCGCAAGTCAGTAGACATAATATATCACATAAACAAAAGCAAAGACAAAAATCACAGGATCATATCAATAGATGAACAAAAAACATTTGATAAAGTACAGCACCCATTTGATAAAAACACTCAGCAAAGTAGGAAAAGAGGGAGCATTCCTCAATATAATAAAGGCCATATATAAGAGACCTACAGCCAACATTGGGCAAAAACTAAAGCTTTCCCACTAAGATCAGGAATAAAACAAGGTTTTCCACTATCAACACTTCTATTCAACATAGTATTGGAAGTTTTAGCCAAAGCAGTCAGACAAGAAAAGGGAATAGAAGGCATACAAATTGGAAAGGAGGAAAGAAAACTGTCGTTGTTTGCAGATGACATGATAGTGTACATAGAAAATCCTACCGACTCCACCACAAAACTATTCGACCTGATAAATGAATTTGGTGAAACAATGGGATACAAAGTCAATATCCAGAAATCAAAGGCATTTTAGTATACCAACAATGAAACATCAGAAGCAGAAATCAGGAAAAAAATCCCATTTGATATAGCAACAAATAAAATAAAATATCTAGGAATAAACCTAACCAAGGATGTAAAAGACCTGTACTCAGAAAACTACACAACACTGAAGAAAGAAATCAAGGAAGACACAAACAAATATAAACATATACTGTGTTCATGGATTGGAAGAATCAACATCATCAAAATGTCCATACTACCCAAAGCAATTTATATATTCAGTGCAATCCCTATCAAAGTACCAATGGCATATTTCATGGATATAGAACAAACACTTCAAAAATTTATATGGAACCATAAACGACCCCAAATAACTGCTGCAATTTTGAGAAAGAAGAGCAAAGTAGGAGGGATCACAATACCTGATATCACACTGTATTACAAGGCCATTGTGGTCAAAACAGCCTGGTACTGGCATAAAAACAGACAGATAGACCAATGAAAAAGAATAGAGAGCCCAGAAGTTAACCCAAGTCTCTATGGGCAATTAATTTTTGACAAAGGGGGCAGAGGCATAAAATGGAGTAAAAATAGCCTCCTCAACAAATGGTACTGGGAAATCTGGACAGCTACATACAAAAAAATGAAACTCAAGCACCAACTTAGACCACACCCAAAAATAAATTCAAGGTGGATAAAAGACTTAAGTATAAGTTGCAACACCGTAAAAGTCCTAGAGGAAAACTTTGGTAGGAAAATCTCACACATTCCACACAGCAACATCTTCATTGATATGTCCCCTAGAGCAAGGGACATAAAGGAATGAATAAACAAATGGGACCTCATCAAAATAAAAAGCTTCTGCAGGGCTAAAGAAAACAGCATGAAAATAAAAAGAGAACCAACCATACAGGAAAACATATTTGCCAATGATTCCTCATACAAGGGTTTGATCTCCAAAGTACATAAAGAACTCATATAACTCTACTCCAGGAAGACAAAAAACCTAACTAAAAAATGGGCAAAACACATGAACAGACACTTCTCCAAGGAAGACATACAGATGGCCCAGAGACATACAAAAAGATGCTCAGCATCACTATCCAGCAGAGAGATTCAAATTAAAACCACAATGACATACCACCTCACACCAGTCAGAATGGCCATCATAAACAAAGCAACAAACAAGTGTTGGAGAGGATGTGGAGAAAAAGGAACTCTAGTGCACTGTTGGTGTGAATGCAGACTGGTGAAGGCACTGTGGAAAACAGTACGGGATTTCCACAGAAAACTGAAAATGGAACTGCCTTTTGACCCAGCAATTCCACTGCTGCAATTATACCCTAAGAGCCCTAAAACACCAATCCCAAAGAACCTATGCACCCCAATATTCATAACAGCACAATTTGCAGTAACCAAGTGCTGGAAATAGCCTAAGGGCCCATCATCAAATGAGTGGATCAAGAAACTATGGTACATTTACACAATGGAATTCTATACAGCAGAGAGAAAGAAGGACCTTATACCCTTTGCGACAGCATGGATGCAACTGGAGAGCATTATGCTATGAGAAATAATCCAGGCAGTAAGGGACATATACCATAGGATCTCACCTTTAACTGGAACATAATCAGCAAAAGAAGAAAGCAAGCAAAATATAACCAGAGACATTGAAATTAAGAACAATCTAACAATAGCCAGGGGTGAGCGAGGAGGAGACTGTGGAGTGAAGGGTTTTTAGGAATTACTATAAGGGATACACGGACAAAACCAAGGAGAAGGGTGGAAGCAAGGGAGGGAGGTGGCTATGGAGGGGATTGGGGGGAGGGGAGGGGAGAAAATGCTGAAAACTCTAAGTGAAGAACAATAAAGTAATTTTTTTAAAAAATTAAAAATCTAAAAAAAATAAAAAGGAAAAGCTGATCATTCAGCATCTAAGTAAAGAGCAAAATATTTACTGTAGCCTGATTTGGCCCCTGCATTCTCCTCTAGGCTCACCGTACAGCATTTCCTTTCAGTTTCTGCACCCCACCTACTGTGGCCCTCTCTATTTTGCTTCATACCATCTGTCTTCCACATAGTAACTACATATTTTTCCCCTCAGCATTCAATTCTCCTTCCTCATGGGGGATTCCCTGACTAAGGCAAATACTTCTATTTTTGTGTCTGATAGGTTCAAAATTCTCTGTGTTATGGAAATGATCATGATTATAAGTTTACATTTATATGTATGATTCATTGCCTAATGCCTACTTCATGGACTATAAGCTCCATCAGGAAAAGATACATTTCTATTTAATTCATTAATTTACTCCAATCCTTGGAACATAGGCCCTCAAACATATTTGTGAGATGAATGCATAAATGTCCAAATATATTTGATTATGTTATTCTGTGTTACAAAGTCTACATATTTATATTATGTAATGGCTGGCGGACGTCCTAAATAACAGGTGCAGACCTCCCTGCTATGCTATCAATACTGGTACAGTTCAGTAACCCTAGTTGTTGTAACAAACTGTTCCAGCATTTACCAGTTTGACACATCAGGGGCTGATATCTCACTCTTGGCACAATCAAACGTGGAATGAGAGTGTTATACAAGGACCCAGGCCACTTCCTCAGAGTCCTCCCAAGAACTTTATATCTATCATCCAACAAGTAGAGAAGCAGAAGGATGAAGCCTGAGAGTGTATACATCACTTCTGCTCACATTGTATTGGCCAGAATACAGTCACTGACCACACCTGCTTGCAAGGCAGGCTAGGAAATTGTTGCCTTCCTGGTGTTACATGTGGTCTTATGATAACTAGAACTTGTTAGCAGCTACTGGACACTCTAAAAATTACATTATTAATGAGGAAAGAGCAGTGGTCAAAACCAAATTCTCGTCATGGCTGGTATGGCTCAGTTGTTTGGAGCATTGTCTCATAAACCAGAAGGACACAGGTTCAATTCCTTCCAGGTTCAGTCCCCAGGATGGGCACATATGAGAGGCAACCAATCGATGCTTCTCTCTCCCATCGATGTTTCTCTCCTTCTCTTCCCTCTCTCTAAAATCAGTAAGTGTGTCCTTGGGTGAGGATAAGAAAACTCTCAAGTAAGGCAACTTCCGGCATTAAATGGACTGAATTAGTGGCATTGTGTATGTCTAGGGATGTGCTACATGGTCTGGTAGATACAGTTTTCCTGCTGCAAAGAATCTAAAAACAAGTACATTTCAAAAATGAATTTTGAAGGATCAGCTAGAGGTTATATAGATTTTCATAATTTACTTTTGGAATTTTTACTTTCATACTGTACTAGTTAATATGCAAAAATGAAAATAGGTTTGTTGTATGGGATTGGTGTTATCTATTGCTGAATTTCAATGGAATCTCAGAGTGATGTAACTACGGATGCAGGATGCTGTCCTTGGATGTTTCCTTAAGATTCTGTCTAATAGATCAGGAAGAAGGGATGTATGCAGCATTGACTCTTTAAACAACAGGCACAAAAAGACCCTGGTAGATAAGTCAGTTGAAAAAGAACATGTACGATAATAACTGGAAGTATTATAAAGACAACCTTTTAGGCTTAATATTGAAGATATTCTTGAACAATAATTTATCTGAAATAAAATTAACTTGCTCTATAGAACTGCAAAACTTAGTGTTACTCTACCTAATGCATCTACACCAATCTTGCTATATGGGATATTTTTCTCTTTTCATTTAAGTTTTTCTTTGAAAATATATGTAGCATGGAACTTTGTTACTCTTTGATGTACAAAGCAGACATTAAGTTGGATTTCAGATTAAGTAACAGAAGCAGAGTAAGGTTAAACACCAAGGTCATGTATGAAATCAATTCAGTCATTATTTAGTCATGCTATGCTTTGCCATAGAGAAGTGCTTACCAACTTTGCACTTTTATCTTTACTAATCAACAAAATTCATCAAATACCTTTTACTATCTTTTTTTTTTCATTTGCTGGGGAGTAGGAGAGAGGTATATAGTGTTTGTCTTGGTCAGTATTTCCATTGCAGCTTCTCTCCCCTCTTTTCGTCTCACTTCTTAGACACTGAAAGGTGATGTCTAAACTTGGTCTCATATTTCAATGAATGTAAGATGCTGTCAATTATAAGGTGTACCACTTTTTATTCATCTCTAAGAAAGAAAAAACAGTGCTGCTTAACCTATAATGTAATACTTTTCTTATCAATGAGAATTTTTTATTCTATGCTTATTAAAAGAACAGTTTTAGACATAGATCCACTTTTACTATATTTCACACTTGCACAAACATAAAAAGTAAAATAGATTTGTTAAAGTCTTCTGAAAATTTCTGCTAATTTTCAGTCCAACACTTCTGAATTCATTTTTGACACAGTTGTTGATATTCGTGTTTCTCTTTATACTCTTATATTCTGTGCCATCATGAACATTAGCAACCTTCAGAGAATGCTCCATTGTTACTCCCAAGACATCCTTCTAAGCTGCTGATGCTCTCTCATATAGCAAGTTCTCATGTGCAAACACAGGTGATGATAAGTCTGTCACAACCACTGCTTGGTCAGCAGCGATGTGAAAATGATTCTCATTGAGATGTGTAAAAGTACATCAAAAATTTGTTAAAGGCTATATATTTTTTAAGTTGCATGTGAAAACATAACCCATACTTATCTCAATTCCCTCCTATTGTTTAGCATTTTAAGATTATAAAATATAGCCCTGGCAAGTGTGGCTCAGTAGATTGAGTGCCAGCCTGAGAACCAAAGGGTCACCTGTTCAATTTCCAATCGGAGCACATGCCTGGGTTGCTGGCCAGGTCCCCAGTATGGGCATGCAAGAAGCAACCACACATTGATGTTTCTCTCTCTCTTTCTCCTTCCCTTTCCCTCTCTCTAAAAATAAATAAATAAACTCTTTTAAAATATATAAAACATAACTAAGATTACATATATTTTCCTATTTATTTAGCCCTTTATATTAATATAGGTGTTTAATCAAAAAGGACACTCCTTTGGAATTTATACTTTTCCTTCTTGATATAAACTCTTCAAATTACAATTTCAATGAAGACCTTATTCATTGTGTTAACTTTAATTCATAAATTATTTTCATAGAAATAGTAAACTTCCCATAAAATTCATGTAGGTACTGTATATTAAAATCATTGTTTCTGGACTTCTGGCCAAGATGGAGGCATAGGTAGACACACTGTGTCTCCTCCAACAGCCAAAAGAGGAAAAACAACAATTAAAAAAACAGCCAGATCTGAAAAAAAACTGAACTGAGTGGAAGTCCGACAACCAAGGAGTTAAAGAAGATACATTCATCCAGACGGGTAAGCGGGGTGGAGCTGGGTGGAGAGCACTTGGGAAGATGCGGTTTGTGGAGCTGCCCAGAGAGGCCCGTGGTGGGCCCACTCGGCGAAATCGGGGCTGAGACTGGTGGACCGGGTGGTCCCTCATTCTTGGGCAGATAAACCGGGAGGAAAATCTGGGGAACAGAACAGACTTTGCAGTCCACCAATGCAGGGAAATAAAGCCTCAAACCACCAATTGAATACACTTGTGGGGGTTGAGGCGGCAGTGGGAGGAACTCCCGGCCTCACAGGAGAGTTCTTTGGGGAGACCCACAGGGACTTGGAACTGTGCAGGCCCATCCACTCACCCCAGAGCCAGCAAAGAAGGGCCCAACTTGCTTGTGGGTGGCTGGGGAAGTGCAGAGAACAGAGCAAGCACCATTGTCCTCTCAGGCACCGTCCCCACAGACAGCGTCACAACACAAAGTGGGTTGCCCCACCCCAAAGACAGTGTCACAACACAACGATGTGGGCTACCCTGCCCCCACGGACAGCGTCACAACACAACAACGTGGGTTGACCCGCCCTGGTAAACACCTAAGGCTCCACCCCTTAAAGTAACAGGTGCACCGAGAAAAAAAAGTGGCCCAAATGAAAGAACACATCAAAGCTCCAGAAAAAATACAACTAAGTGATGAAGAGATAGCCAGCCTATCAGATGCACAGTTCAAAGCACTGGTAATCAGGATGCTCACAGGATTCGAAGAAAAATTGTCACAATTACTTGAACAAATGAAGGATAATATAAAGAAAATGAGGGGAAATATGCAGGAACCAATAGGGATGAGAAGGAAACTGGGACTCAAATCAATGGAGTGGGCCAGCAGAGAGAAAAAAACATCCAACCAGAAAATAATGAAGAAACAAGAGTTCAAAAAACTGAGGAGAGGCTTAGGAACCTCCAGGACATCTTTAAATGTCCCAACATCCCATTTGGGTGCCAGAAGGAGAAGAGGAGGACCAAGGTATTGAAAACTTATTTGAACAAATAATGAAGGAGAACTTCCCCAAGCTGGCAAAGGAAATAGACTTCCAGGAAGTCCAAGAAGCTCAGAGAGTCCCAAAGAAGTTAGACCCAAAGAGGAACATGCCAAGCCACATCATAATTACATTAACCAAGATTAAAAATAAGGAGAGAATCTTAGAAACAGCAATAGAAGACAATCACCTACAAAGGAGTCCCCATAAGACTGTCAGCTGATTTCTCAAAAGAGACCTTACAGACAGGAAGGGGTTGGAAAGAAGTATTCCAATTCATGAAAGGCAAGGACCTACATCCAAGATTACTCTATCCAGCAAAACTTTCATTTAGAATGGAAGGGCAGAAAAAGTGCTTCTCAGATAAGATCAAGTTCAAGGAGTTCATCATCACCCAGCCTTTATTATATGTAATGTTAAAGGAATTTATATAAGGCATGGGGGGATATCAACAGGGGAGTGGTAGGGGGAGAGAGGGAGAAAAGGTGCAGATAATAAGTAGCATAAATGATAGGTAGAAAACAGACAGGGGGAGGTTAAGAATAGTATAGGAAATATACAAGACAAAGAACTTATGTGTGTGACATATGGACAAAAACTAAAGGGTGGGGAATGGGAGGACAGGGGTGGGGGGGGAAAGGGGGAAAAATGGGACAACTGTAATAGCATAATCAATAAAATATATTAAAAAATAAATAAAATCTTTGTTTCTCTTTACTCATACTTTTTATGTTCAAAAATTAAATCTCTAACCTCTCGAAGTCCATGGTAATTCAATGTAGGCATTCCTTGCTTATCGCATTATTGTATTCCTGAAGAGATTTGAATAAACTAAGTGTTCTTAAATAGAATAATATTTTCTACCATCTTAAATGTTTTGCTTCAGAGTTGCCTTTCTTAATTTCTGACAGGTCTTAATATTCTATCCTTTTTCCAGAGGGGTCTTTATCTCTTGCCCTCTTGTCCATGTCTCTCTTTAAGACAGATAAAATTATGCAAACTTTAACTTAACTGTACTTGAGTGTACTCAATATTTCAAATAGGATCCTTACAAACATTTTTGTGAAGTCTTAAACTCATGTGTACTGTGAATAATAAACCCAATGATTATCTGGTTTAGATTTGTTTTGTTTTACAGGTTGGTTTAAATTGAGGACATTTTGATTTCCTTTCATGAATTAATACCCTTCAATATGTTCTGAGGGACACTCTAACTGAACTAACAACTTTGCCATAAAAGCAAAATGTTCTTTATCACTATTATATTTGTATTTATGTTTTCCTATGTGTTTATGTTTTAAAACACATTTTCCATGGTAGTGACTATGTGAGTGTCAGAAATGCAACTGGACAGATATACTTACCAAAGTTACTAAGGGAGCAGTTTCCTTGGCGATGGCCAACTGTCATCAAAGCAGTCCACAGTTCTCTTTCCTTTTCATGTGACTTGTTCTCACATGCTGCAAAACTTGGGTAGTGGAAGCAGCCCCACCCATCACACAACCAATTTTCATGAAACAGGCAAGTAAGAGCAGGTGATAAACTGATGTTCTTTGAGAAGTTTTATAAGGACCCAGGCCATAGCTGACCATGAACAATTTCTGGTTTCTCCAAGTTTCAATTCCAGCTATTTGATAAGGACCCAAAAAATATCAGCCAATGCTCAAAGTCAAAGCTGCAAAAGATTCAATTAAAAAAAGAGAACTCTTTTGCAGAGTAAATACTTTCTAACTGTTAAAGGGAGAGCTATGAAGAATCAGGCATCTTCTTAACCTTGACTTGCAGTCAAACTACATTGCTTCTTTGCCTATATTTCTACAAATCATGAATGAAAATATTAATTATTGTCATTAGAGTATTTAATCCTTTAATCAAAGTCTATGATTATGATTGGTTGATTTTTCAACCAATTTTAGAAAAAATAGTTATATTCTTGAACATTGAAAAATTTAAAGTGGCATGCAAAAATTGCAATAAACTATTATTTCCCAAATAATGTATACAGTATAGATGGCACATGAGTACAGTTGACCCTTGACCAACATGAGTTTGAACTGTGCAAGTCCACTTATGCATAGATTTCTTTCAATAAATACCTGTACTGTTTTCTATCCACAGTAAAGAATACGTGGATGCAGAGTGCTGATTATATGCATTGATTTATACTATTTTATATAGGGGTTTTGAGCATCCATGGATTTTGGTATCGACAATCATCCCACATGGATGCTGAGGGACAACTTAAGTTTTGAGGGTGTCAAATGTTATACATATATGTTCTATTGCACAGGGTTGTTGGGGGCCCTAAGACCTGTGTTGTTTAAGGGTCAACAGTACTTGCTGCAAGTGAGGCCTCTTCAGTAAATGTGCTATGTGTGCTATATCATTCTTCCTTCACAATATTTTCTGACTGGCAGGCACTATTAATATTCCAATTTTACATATGAAACATAGGCTTTGAGAGATCAAAAAGTTTACCAAAGCTCTAAAGCTAAGAATTAGTGTGAGGATTTGGACTCCAGGCAGGCTGACTACCAGTCTCACAATTTTATGCACTACTCTACTCTCCCTCATATACACATAGACATTTTTATTTGTGTTTCAAATTAACACACATAGATTACTTTTATTTTTCCCTATTCTTCCTTCTTTATATATTAGAATGATTACAACAATATATAAAAAATCTAAGAATTTGATATATATCAGTTTAGAGGTTTAAAAACATAGTAAAAAATAATTTTTAATAAACTTCTAAAATTTTTCACCTAATCACAAATTTTAGAACAGGGAAATACCCATGGGAATATCCATGTCCTTAAAGGTATTAAATATATCTACAATATAAAGAACAGACCAGTCATGTTGAACTTAACCAGATTGTTTATTCATGGCATTCATTTTTTTTTTTTTTTTTTTGCATCAGAATTTCAGCGTGATTTTTTTAAGGCTTTTCAGTTTCAGGTTTCACATACCAAAATGTGAGAGGGGGTGACAGAAAACAGTAAAACATACTACTATTAGAAATTGGATCTGAATATGCAAATGTAGATGAAACAGTAATTACAACAGTACACTCTAGGTGTTCTTTGTAGACCTGACTGGGTCAATGAAATAGTCCCTGTAATCCTGAGCACTCAGGAACTGCAACCCTTTCAACCTGAGCAGTTTTGATCGTCTTATAAATTCAAATTTTATTTTTAAAAATACTTCATGTGTTAAAACAATTTGAAAATAATGTAGGGAAAGGGGAAAAGGTACAATATTTTCTTTTCTTTACTAGGGACAAGAAATGGAGTTAAAAAACGATTAAAGGGGATACTTAAAAGGAAATGATCCTTGATACTGACGATATTGACATCCTATAGAAATATTATTTAAGAGGGTCAAACAAACGAAATCTTTCCTAGGAACTTTATGGGTGATGTAGACCCTTCAGGATAACTGAACTTCCCTGTTCTCACCTGTATCCTGCTCCAGTGACTTATTTTTTGGTGCAAGCTCTTTTCTGTATGGGAATGTTTCTACCTGCCTCGCCTGGTCAATAAGCTAAGATTTGCATTCAAGTTGGCTCTCCATATTTTTGATAGGGGCTTCAGTCAATATGAATTTGTGAATTTTTAAAACATATGGTTTAAAATATTTGTTTCTATATGCTTTTTTCCTTGGTATATATCTCATTTTAAAAAATAAAACTCTTCTCTGCTTTTCAGAGAATTTTAAAACACTTCTTAATTTGGTAATTGGGCATTAAGTATTAAGTCTTTACAATTAAGTATTTTTTTCTTTCTAAAAATGGGTACTTCCTAACTATGCCCCTTTGCAACTCCATATTTAACTGCCACATTGTATTTTGGGGTTGCTGGGATTTTTTTTTAAGTGACACAACATGATTGATATAATCTGGCATGATTCATTATGATGTCAAGCATCAGCAGAACATTTAGAAAAAATATTCATCAAAATCTATTACAGTAGAAATTGTCAATTGCAGATTCTTTTCCTAGTTAATTGCATGCATGGTGAAACAACACCTTGTTGATGTCAAAGCGAAGTATGTTTTTAGTAAGCGTGGTTATTAAAATAGGTATTCCTAAAGTCCCGGTGTGGCCTTTAGTTTTATCACTAAGCATCTAAGTTATGTCAAGCAAAATCTCAAAGATACATCTTCCACTTACCCACTATCTTTGACTAAAAGTATTATGACTCATAGTGTTGCCTGGACCTTACCTTTTTACTTGCAGAGATGAGGATCTCTGAATGTTCAGGTTGGCTTCAGCTTAATCAGATTACAAAGGGAAACAAAGAGCTACATCATAAACTTACCAGACTGTCAATTGTTTGCTTAGGGGAAATGTTTGTTAGATAAAGCTTAGTGCCATAAGTCAAAAGCCCATTGCCTCTTTTTTCTCTATAGCAGAAAGAAAACTATAGACTATAATTATAGCTTCAGTGGCCATATGTGATAGACAGTGATCCTGGTAGATGTCAGCCAAAGCCCTGTTTATAAACATTCTAAAACTGAATAGCCACAAACTAGCCAAGGTATGATTCCTCACCTGGCTTATGGTTTGATGCCCTTCCTATAAGCAAGATAGGGGGAAAGTTATAAGTCAAGAAATATTCTAAGCAAATTTATATCACAAGTATATCATTAAGTTAAACTTTTCTTAATTTCAGTGTAAAACTCTTTCATTTTGCATGTTAAAACTTTTTGTAAAGTCTCTTCTCTAAGGCTAATATTCACTATATCTGCTTAAGCAGATTCAGTAATTATTGTATAAAGCCTCATGTTAGCTAGTATTCAAATATCTTCTCAACTGGTTTTGAAAATATTTGGTGTTCAGCTAACTCCTTAGATTGTAATCCTATCGATCAGGAATTGCTTATTTCTTCATCCTCGGCATATAATATACTATTAAAATGGTAGAATTTTTTAAAGATTTGAGCAAAGTTCCCTGTTTAAAGATCTACATTAAAGCTTATGAAAAAATTCAAAAAAGATTAGCTGAAGTAACTTTGCAATTAATTTTTAAAAAATGTTTTAGCATAAATTTTGTTCTGCATCAATTTTATTGGCACTACCAAAATTCACATCACTTTGCCATGACTACATATTCTTTGCTTGCTCCCTCTCCCATTTTTATATCCTGTGTTCTGAGTGGCATGCAGCAAAAGCACTCATTCAAAAAGTTTGCTGAGCACATACTAGATACCAATCACTGTATCAGTCTCTAAGGACACAAAGTGGAAAATCAAAGCCCTCTACACCTTTATAGGCCTAACATTCTATGGGGAAGATAAGCAGTAACCAATGCATAAGTAAATATATAATGTGTCAGATGTGAAAATCTCTGTGGAGAAAAATAAAGTGAAGAGAAGGTGGAGGGAAAACTATCCTCTGAGTTGTGCAAGGTAGGGCTAACACTATTTGGTTATCCACCAAAAAATAGTTCAAGTCCTGTACCTGTGAAGGTAACCTTATTTGGAAATAGGGTCTTTGTAGATATAATACAGTGAAGATGATGTCAAACTGCATTGGGGTGGTGGTGTTACAAGGAGAGACCCAGAGACCCAGATCCAGACACACACACAGGAACACGCCATGTGCAGATGGAGGCAGAGATTGGAGTGACACAGCTAAAATCCAAGGAGTGCCAAGGGTTGTTAGCAACCACCAGAAGCAAGGCACAGGCAAGGACAGGTTCTTTGCTAGCACCTTCAGAGAAATCGTGGTTCTGCAGACACCTTGATTTTTGACTTCTAGTCTTCAGAACAGTGAGAGAATAGATTCCTGCTGTTTTAAGCCACACAATTTGTGGTATTTTGTTACAGCAGCCCTAGGAACTTAATAAAGGAGAGATCTGGGTCTGAACCATACCAAATAGCTCTTTTAATAAATGTAGATTAGTGTTAAGCCATTTTACATACTTTAGCCTATTATTATTTTTAAACAAGTTACAGACATGTAAATGTACTTGTCCATGGCCACCTAACTGGAAAGTAATAGAGCCCAGATTTGAATTCATCATTTGACTCTAGGGTCCATGCTTTTGATCAGTTTGACTCAATAATTAGGCAAAATTCCAAAGTATAAGTGAGTGACAAGTTTGGGAGAATTTTGTTTTGTTTTAATTTTTAGTTTATTCAGTTTTACTTTGTTTTATTTTATCTTGTATTATTGCCTATAAGTAGCAGGGAACTGTTTTCATTTAGGCCAGATGAAGTAGATATTGATATCAAAGAATATGGGAAGATGATGAAGAGATTCACTCTTGTCTATAGAATTGCAACCATTTTGAGTCCAGTTCTGGTTTTATCCTCTGAGTACAGAAGCCTGGGTCAGCCCCTTTTCTAAGTGCATTTGAAATTGAGACTATCCATTCCTCCAGGTGCAACGTGGACTATAAATACCTGTTTCTTGCTATAGACCCTTGGGTTTGGCCTTGTTTGGGGATAAATTTATGTAGTCTATTCTATAAACATCATACATCCTAGAAACAATAAACTCTGAAACATGTCAGTCACTGAGGCTTTTTCAAAAAGCACCACTTCATTTATTCATGTGCAGCCCCAGCTCGCCTCCTTTATTTCCCAAAACAACCAATTCTGCTTGCAAAAAGCTCTAGCTTTTAGTGCATTTCTTCAGTGAACCCCTATGCTCTCAAGTTTTGGGGATCAGACATATTGACAATTACAGGTAGCTGCACCTCTTCTTCTTGGCCTGCCAGGACTCTCATTCCATTAACAGGGGTTCTTAAACTTTCTTGGGGAACATTTTGACAATCATTTTGACTCCCCAGAAAAATTCACATAGCATAAAACATTGCTTATGATTTCAGGTAAGTCAGTAATCTTCCAAAATCCATCCTGAACCTAAGGTAAAGAATCTGTCATCAGGAATTCTATTCTTGAGCTTCAGGACCTGAATGGATAAAATAGACTGATGATGGGATGTGAAAAGTTGGGTTGTCAGTTGAGAAATTTTCCATTCACAAGTGAAAATATCCCCCCTTCACTGGCTCAGGTGCTATGTTTTTTAAATACAATGGTGTAGGTAGTAGAAGATGTAATAGTTCACACAGATCCAGGCGTGGTGTTGACTTCAGGCATGGCTTTACACAGATCACACACAATTTGATCAATTCCATCTGTTGCTTCTGCTTCCTGTAAAGGCACTGCTCAAAAGACATAGTCAAAGATGCCTGCCAGCAACTATTGGGGCTATTTCCATCCAGGCCCCCATCCAGCAGAAAAGAAAATATCTCTTCCTTCAACTATTGAATAAACATCCTTGGCTTCAGGGATTGGACCATGCTGTTTAAGATGCCCATATGGAAGCAACTGTAGCCAAGAAGAGTGGGCCCAACTTGGCCTTCTCACTCCAGAACTGGAAGTGGAGTTAGCTTCTCCCAGTGAAAATGGGCAAGAATGAGAACCCAAATAAGAAATTCAACAAAGGAGAATGGACCTCAGAGGCCAAAACAGCAAATGTCTATCACAAGTATATAAATCAAGGTTTACATTTTAAATATATATATGATACATGATTGAAAAGTAATTCATTGCTTCCTGGATCTAAATAATCATGATTTAGCCATGCCCCTTGGGTCCCAACAGTATAACACACATTGGTTACTGGTGAGCACCGTGCCTCCCCTGCACCAGCATTTTCAAAAAGGTCCCACTGAAGTCATTTATATGTTTTAGAGCAGTTAATGTGTCCCAATGGGCCTGCAGCAAAAGATGCATTTTGAAATATCTAATGAGTAAATGGAGCATTTAGTAAGACACATGTAATTACTTTAGGTCTTTGTAAAATATTAATTTAAGGCAACTGCAGCATTAAGGGGTAAGTTTGCCAAGTGGTGCTCAGTGATGTGGCTCCATGACTGCCATTAATATCAATAGAAGTCTTGCAGCTCACTTGACACCCATTGCCTTGGAAATGTACCCTAAGGTATAGAAATCAACTATGATAATTTTTTTCAATTAAAGTTCCAGGAGGAAGCATGGCATTTACTATTTATACACAGCCTGTCATCTTTATTGATGTGGCCATGGTCTCGGTGGCGGATGTCCACAAACTCAAGTTTGCATTCCACACTGTAACATTGGTGTTGTCGCTTTTCTGGTGTACATGGTATTTCAAATTCTAGAATTCCCCTTTGAGAGTTAAAGCAATTCTAGGCAACAGGAGAGCATGATTTGCCTTGTAATTAAAATACCTTTCCAAGAAAACACATTGTGAATATGGCATTCCAGATTTGCTTGTGGGTTTTTGTAAAGATGGCGCATGTTAACTCTAAAACACATCGACATGAACCCCAAATAACTCTGAAATGAAACTTACAGAATAGTACGTTGGTACACCCCTGATGTTATCTTGCATTTGGCTATCTTATACAGACAGGTCAAGCCCCTGGCTATCGACTTAGCTGACTTGGTGTCAATGGAAGGAACTAACTGGTGGTTTTACATGTCATTCTAAAATGCCCAACTCTTTGTAGAGTAGCTTCTTAGACACCTACCAGTGGCTTACTTTCTTAGCCTCATTAATGACTTCCCTAAATGTGATGGAGAAGTTATTCTGGGAAATAAGTAGTCAACCTTGGCTCCCTGCCCTAGCATCATCGTAATTCTCAGCACTCGATGGGGAGGTCATGATGTCAAGGCATATGACGAGAAGCCATGGGGATGGGAAGGGCTGCAGAAACATGAGAATGAACTGTGCTCTGATTCCATGGGAGAACCTCTGTCTGATGTGGAGGTAGCTGTGGAATAAGAAGCCGACTTAACAGGCCAAGTCCTAAATGCCCCCACAGAAAATGCAAACTGGCTTTTTGATAGTGTTGGCAGTAAAATTCTTAGAAACAGCTTCATCAATTATTTAGCATGAAAACAGCATATATCATGTAAGAGAACATGCAGCAAACATCCAATTTTGGAAATATCCAGGATGGTCGAGTATCATTCATGAATTTATTGACACGGACCTTCATGTCTAACTTCATTCATTTCCTCCTCTTAAGATTCCTGGTATCTTTAGTTTCTGGATCCCTTTGCAAATTGCAAAAGCTAATTTAATTTAGGGATGGGAAGGCTAAGTCTCTATGCTTCTTTTCAACTCCAGCAAATATTTCATTATTTGTAATGCCTCTTAATACACTAAACAATATTTATGCCACACTCTACATCTTATAACTTTCTTCTAATTGCCTTAGCAGTGTTTAAAACCAGAGCTTAGCACTTCGATAATAAGCGTATTAATTTGTCTAACGTTTAAGTTCTTACAAAGGAAGAGACAAGCATTAATTTTGTTTAGTTAAAACAAGCTTTGCTTTTGAACAGCAGGTGGTAATTGAAACAAAACAAGGACTCATTAGAGGAGCGTCTGGTGGCTCATGATACAAACAGAGCACACTAGAAAACCCAAACACAAGAGCCCTGAAATAAAGTGGTCATCATCTAATTAACAGAACATGTTTTAATTACCGAGTAAACCATGCAGCGCAGTGTGTCAATTTAACTGATGTGCTAAGTGCCAGTTTACAATATCAGAAACAGACAAATAATTGGAATCTAATTACATGCAGGTCTATTGCACACCAGCGCCTCCAGCCCATCTTAATAAACAAGTTTTTACATCAAACCATGAATAGCAAATACAGCCGTGCTGTTAATTGCTACATTGTGATATTGGGACTTTGCCAGCTCTGACTATTAAAATAAGCCCTTGTGTGGATTGCAGTTTCTCTGCTACGCTTTAATTAGAATCAAATGAGAGGCAGAGATCGGGCTGTATTACTGCAATTCAATATATGTAAATAAGATAACTGGCTAATCTTTTTATTTTATTTCTGAGCCTCCATGCAATAGACGGTTTAGTTATAGTAATAGGTTATCACTTTGCAAATGAGGCAGACTTGCACTGTGAGATGAATCAAGAAACATGTAATCTTCACAAGAGTCTAAACATTCCCCATCATTGTACATGGGACCTAGAGAACTTTCTTGCACAAGATATATGGTGCTATATTTTTAATGCCCATATTGGCCTAGTTTTTCAATGATAGCTTTTGATGTTGTATTTCACTTGCCTAAATAAACGCATGATCCATAACATGCTATTTACAATGCTCAGACAGATATTTCAAGATAAGCTCTTTTAATGGAGAATCATTTGTTTGAGTACTTGAAAGGTTGCAGAGAAGGTCTACATAAATACTGTATAATGCAAATTTTAAATTAAGACTAAGGCACAGATAAAGCTCATATTTCATAGTGTATATAAATGTGCTGCTTGTCAGAGAACTAATCAGGGATTCAGAAATACTGAGTATGAAAATGAAATCTCTGGTAGGGACACTGATGGGCCATTTTTCTGTATTTTCCAAATAGGGAAGAAGATGGTATAGCTATTGCTGAAAAATTACCAAGTAATGACCTCCTGGGAAGATCTCCTTATGTTTCATTAGAATTGTAATTAGAAGTGGCGTAACCTTGGGAAACCTGCTTCAAAAGAAAGCCCTCCTCTCTTTTGTTTAAGAAAAACCTCTAAGTTTCCCCTTCTCGTGGGCCTGAGGCAATGCTAACTGAACTCCACAGAAAGGACATAATATAGCATTTAAAATGCACTTCTCTGCTGCAATAAACTGAAATAAGCAAATACAAAATGGAGTACCATCCATTTAATTTTAGTTATAGTTTGTCATTGTGAATTAAACCATCCAGAGCCTTCTTTCTTGGGGGTATTTCATGTCATTTCCTAGATCAAGCCAATTCTTAAAACTATCTTCTGATGAATGTGAAGGGGGTGCTTTATTAAGCACCTAGAAACTCCAAGGACTTTCAAGAAACCCTAAGCCATTTTCAACTTATGCCTTAAAGTAAGCAAGCCAAGCCACTCACTGGCTTGAGCTAAAGTCAGCCTAAAACAATACTGTGTAAACTTGGCCCAGGGCCTTGCCTATTTAAATTTCCATCACACCATTGTTGAAGGCTCATGCCTTTCACATGGCTCGCCTGGTGGACGTGTTCCAACTCCCAGAAGGGAGTAAGTGCACCATGCAAAATTCTGGAAGAGCCCACACGTTTCCAACACCTCATCAGATACTTTAGTGCAGGGTAAAAACATTCTAGGTACTCATGTTGTTGGCAAAATCACAAAGGATTTCAGGCTGGTACCTCATCCATCTCAGTTCATAAATGAAATGGGGCCTTCTGGTCAGTTGTCAAAAAAACAAAAAACAACTCCACATATCTCCTGGTTTTCTCTCGTCCTCTTTGTCTCCTGCAAATCCAAGCCAACCCCACTAACAATAAATAATCAAAATGTTTAAAATGCAATGTAAAATATGTATTAAGAAATGCACAGGGGTTGAAAAAGGAATGTAATAAGGTTAAATTTTACAAGCATAATTCCATATGTTGAAAGCATCTTATAGTTATGACAAATACAGATGAAGCTATAAATTACCCCAGAATCAAAAGTGTCAAGTTTCAGGCTAATGCTGAATATATATACACAGCTTCAGAATTCTTATTAAAATATGAAAACATGCTAAACATAGAAAAGCTAACAACTGTACCAAAAGTAAGACAAAGTGTTACTAATGTCTGCCAACTGGTATTACTCACCAGGGCAATCAATCACACATGAGTAAACCTCTGTGGCAGGCAACCAGGAAAACTGAAACCCACCTCTCCCCATAGTTGTCTTATTTGTGGTTACTTTTGTAAAGATTCCACATTATTCCATTTGCTTGCTGTTAACCCTGAGAGGGCATGGTTAGCAGAGGGAAAACATTTATTCAATTATAATGTCTTTATTTCTACTTAAAATACATACAAACCTGTCAGCAATAGACAAATTAGTACTTTGGACCAGTGCATGTGCTCAGTTTACTCTTTATTTGAATTCTAATAAATTATATCCACATTATTACAAAAATTATAACTGACATGCTGTCAGACCTGTACATGTCTATGCCTAGAAATATACATAATGCTTTGAAAGCTGTCACATTCAGTCCTGTTGTAAACATCACCCTTGTTTGCTAGTACTGTTGTGTCTTTGGTAGGCCATAATTTTTCACCCTCTTACTAGCTCATTATTCTAAATGTGTCTTAATTCTAGAGAAAAAATAGCATCTCCTTAAGAGTTTTAATCACCTGTCATGGGACTCAGCAGAGCATATGGAAGTGGTTTCTTTCTAAAGTATCGTAGGCCAAGTAATACTATGGACCTATTGGTGAAATCAAAATTGGTAAGCACTTTTCAATCTAATGACGACAACATTTATGGCACCTTTTAAAGAGTTCTTCTTCAATATTTGGTGAAATTGCATCTGTTTTTGCTAATTTGGAGTTGGACATAAGTGTTGACTCTTCACCAAAAGTTAAAATAACTCAAAATGCTAAAAATGGGATTCTCATGAGTAGTGGTAGGAGGTGTATATTTATTTACAGGGAGAAATGTTGTTCATGGTCATGCATTTCTCTCCCTTCCAATTAATGAGTGCCTGCTATGTGGCCAACATGGTGCTGGATGCTGATGACAACGACCTTGCCTACGTGGAGAGTGCTATCTGTAGGAGAAGTCAGACATCAAACTCTAAAGTGTGATGAATATGACCAAGTGGGCAGTACTAAGTTCTAAGCCAATGAAGCTAGAAGCTGATGTTACGAGTTTTAAATAAAGGAAGGATGGGATAAGAAAGTCTTTTTGAAGCTCTCCAAATCACTCTAAACATATAAGGAATTAGTAATGTTAAGACAGGTATCTTGTATGTTTTAGTTAGAGCACATGGTTGTAAGCAAAAGAAATCAGTTCTGTTAATTTAAGTAAATGGGAATTTTTGGAAGAAAATTTGAGGTGTGGACTCTGAAAAGTAATGGGCAGCTAGAGAACTTGGGTTGGAAACGATCAGGAAGAGAGAATTGGGCAGCCCGGACCAGAGTATAATAGCAGAAACGGTCTAGTAAACTGGCTGCAGATTTCTGATTGGTCTTTTCAGCCTCATGTTATATCTGCTCAGGACCCAAAGTTCTGGGAAACAGTTTCCAGCAGGCTGAGCTTAAGTTTATACCTACTCCTGGGCTGTCTCCAGGACAAGTCCAGGTGATCCCTCACCTTCTGGAGGACTCCATCACAAGGAATTGCCCTTCCACCAAAAATATTTGCAAAGGGGAAGAAGTAATTCTCCCCACAAAAATCAAGGTACATCAAAAAGCATTAATGGATGAAAGGCTACAAATGACCACAACATCTGCTTGACCATTTCTTGTTTGCCCATTTGTTCAGAATCCTGGAAATCAAACACCTATCTTTTGTACTTACTATATTTATTTTGACTGACGACTGTTGAATCAATACAGGTTGTGAAACTGGCTGTGTCATACTCTTTAAATGGAAATTTCTGAAAGTTTGAGAGTAAAAATTTTTAATTGGTAAAAATATTTAAACAAAATTTCTATCCCCAATATAATTTCTAAATTTACTAATTCATAAGCAAAGTAAGGTCTGAGAATAAGTTATAGCTCTTTTTTTAGAAAGTTATAGCTCTTGATGTCAGATATCCTGCCACCAAGAATCTTAGTAAGTTTTTAGTAACTGTCATTGTATGAAAGCCATTCTGACTGAAGGATATATATCCTTTAATTATTAAAAATAATTGTATTGAATGCAATGTGATATTCTTGATTGGATTCTGGAACAGAAAAAAAAAAGACACCAGTGAAAAACAAACAGGTGCAATCCAAACAGGTTTGCACTTTCATTAATAGTATTATTCCAAAGTTAATTTGTTAATTTTGATAAACATTCTATAGTTATGTAAACTATTAACATAAGGGGAAGGTGGCTGAAGAACAAACAGGAACTCTCTCTACTTTCTTTGCAACTTTTTGGTAAGTTTAAAATTATTTCAAAATAAAGTTTTGTTCTTAACTGCAAAATTCCATGCATTTAGTAGGTATTCAGTGAGTGTTAGTTGCATCATTATACCACCAGCTCTTGATCTTGCAATGTTTATGTTGACCAGTTTCCTGGAACAATTTCCTATACTTTCTAGGCACCAAGAATGAGAGAGAGAGAGAGAAAGAGAGAGAGAGGAAACTGAAAGAAAGCCTCAACCGAGTTTTGCTTTACTGTGCTATGAGGTTAATTTATTCTTTAACAAATGTCTAAGCATCTGTTATCCTGGGGCATCCTAATATTGGCACAACAGAGACACAGTGTTAATAATGACAAAGCATTTGCTTAAGATTTTTATTAGGTAGTTAGTTATTCTTTCTTATGCTTTTTACTTCTAGACAAAACAAACACTGTCACATATCTTGAAAAGCTACAGTTCATCTTTAATGGATGAAATTTTGTTCTTATGTTGCTAAATGTTACATTTACATAATTGTATATGTCAATGATGTTTATGAGAATACATCCAAAAGGGAAAGTTACCCTTATGTAAAAATCTAGAGAATTATTAGCTCACAGGTGTCCTAGAGAGTAGTAATTCACACTATCCAAACAAGAACCACATAGATTTTTTATAATGCCCGCTAGTTTTCTCATTCTGCTCTAAGATTAGTCACTTATTCTTTGTGCAGAACTTTCACTGGTGTCAAGGATGATTTTTTTTCCTTTAAATCACAGAATAAATAGCTTTTGAAATTCCTGACAATAGCCACATGATTTTGCTTTTTATGTTTTGTTTTTATGGTTTTTGCTTTGTTTTATTTTGTTTTTTACAATTAGGTGCCCTTAAAATTTTCTGTCTTGGTTATGTTATTCAATTTTAGTTAAAATCACAAAGCAACTCTTGTAAAATAACACCTGCTGATTGAACAGTTAACTATGGAGCTTCTATTGCCAAAATATTCTTATCTCTAACCACAAAGATATTTATATGAAAACTGCATTCTTTGTGACAAACCAGGATCTTATTTTGCTGTGACCAAATAAAATGGACATCTGTTGTTTTTGCCTCCCCAGGACATATTCCTCTCTTTACTGTTAGCAGAGGCTGCATTTAGGGGCAGGTCCTACCCATCTCATCCCCTCAGTGCATATGGTTTAGGGAGGACCCTCACCCTCACCCACACTTGAAGGATGGACCTGTGACACAGACCCAGCCAGACATCAGGAACTTTCTCTGGACCACGGAAATTAGCTCAAACTGGGTGTATGACCCAGCCAGACCAAAGCAATGCAGTTAAAAGACTCGTACTAGACTGTTTTTCACACACTGCATCAAAGAAGATGTCAACCTGGAGCTACTGCAGTTAGCCTGTGGCAAACCCAACACTGTGAGAGAACAACAGAAACCAAATCCAGTGACATCATTTGAGTAATACCTGGATCCTGTCACCTTGACAATGAATAATTTTTCATTATTCAGGAAAGAATTATTTTTTTCCTGTCTCAAACTATTTGAATCAGATTTATAGGTTTATGTCTCTTGCAACTAAAAAAATTCCACCTAATTCATAAAATTTCCATGCATATTCTTCTCCTTCTTTCCTGAGAAAACACAAATTACATATTATTCATATATAATAATATATCATTATTTATATGTAACAATATGTAATTATTTATATGATCACATAAATAATACACTATTTATATAATGTAACATATATCATATAACTACATTATTTATATATAATATAAATACATTATATATTATATAAATATATTTCTATAATATTTAATAAACTTATAGCATTAAATGGTAGTTTTAAAAATAAAAATAATTACATTTTCAAATAATTACAATAATTAAATGATTCAATAATTTTTTACCAATTTTAGAATCTTTGCTTTGATATGCAACAAGAAAAAGATTATTTTAATTAGCACTCCAGCCCATATTTTATTTCTGTGCATCAGATTACATGCAGATGTACAATAGCATACTGGTTAAGGCCACTTAAATTTCTCACAGGCACCTGAAATTAAACAGACTCAAAACCAAAGTTCTTTTTTTTTGGTTTGGTTTGGTTTGTTTTGTTTTTATTTTTTTAAGTATATTTTATTAATAATGTTATTACAGTTTTCCCAATTTTTTCCACTTTACCCCCTCCACCCTGCACCCCTCAACCTTGCAGCATTCCCCCCTTTAGTTCATGTCCATGTGTTGTACAAATAACTTCTTTGAGTTCTCTGTTTCCTATACCATTTTTGACCTCTCCCCATCTATTTTATGCCTATCAATTATGCTTCTTCTTCCCTATAACTTTCCCCCCATCCCTCCCTTCCCCCTCCCCACAGAAAACCCTCCATATGATGTCCATATCTCTGATTCTGTTCCTGTTCTAGTTTTTTGCTTAGTTTTTGTTTTCGTTGTTTGTGTTTTCTTTTAGGTTCATTTGTTGATAATTGTGAGTTTGTTGTCATTTTGCTGTTCATATTTTTTATCTTCTTCTTTTCCTTAGATAAGTCCCTTTAACATGTCATATAATAAGGGCTTGGTGATGATGAACTCCTTTAACTTGACCTTATCTGAGAAGCACTTTATCTGCCCTTCCATTCTAAGTGATAGCTTTCCTGGATAGAGTAATCTTGGATGTAGGTCCTTGCCCTTCATGACTTCAAATACTTTTTTCCAGCTCCTTCTTGCCTTTGAGGTTTCTTTTGAGAAATCAGCTGATAGCCTTATGGGCACTTCTTTGTAGGTGACTCTTTCCTCTTGCTGATTTTAAGGTTCTCTCTTTATTTTTAATCTGAGTAACCTAATGAAGATGTGCCTTGATGTGTTTCTCTTTGGGGCCAACTTCTTTGGGACTCTCTGGGCTTCCAGGACTTCCTGGAAGTCTAATTCCTTAGCCAGATTGGGAAAGTTTTCCTTCATTATTTGTTCAAATAAGTTTTCCATTTCTTGCTCTTGTTCTTCCCCTTCTGGCACCCATATAATTCAGATATTGGAATGTTTAAAGTTGTCCTGGAGGTTCCTAAGCCTCTCCTCATTTTTTTGAATTCTTGTTTCTTCATTCTGTTCCAGTTGGATGATTATTTCTTCCTTTTGTTACAAATCATTGCTTTGAGTCCTGGTTTCCTTCATTTCACTATTGATTCCCTGAATATTTTGCTTTATTTCACTTTGGGTATCTTTCATTTGTTCTTTAATTTTTCTACCAAACTCTATCAGTTCTGTGGGAATTTTGATTACCAGGGCTTTCATTTCTCCATCAGATAGGTTGGCTATCTCCTCATCACTTAGCTCTCTTTCTGAAGTTTTGCTCTGTTCTTTCACTTGGGCCATATTTCTTTGTCTCAGGGCACCTGTTAAGTTGTAAGTGGGCAGGGCCTTAAGTATTCACCAGGGCGGGGTAACCCTCTTTGCTGCACCTCAGTGCTGCTTATGCGGGAGGGGCCAGAGAGGGAACAACGCAGCTCCCCTGCTCAGCTCTAGACCCACTTTCCAACAAGCTCTCATGCAAGACTGGTAGTTTCTCCCACCATGGCAACTGCCCCTGTAGTCCACAGTCAGCTCTGAGTCTCAGTTTCCCATTGTCAGCCCCACCCACAGAGTCCACCACCTTGCCGCGGGTTCTCACCATCCATGGCCTTACCGGTCTTGTTGTTCTATTTGACTGTTTCTTTAATACCTTGATTGTTGAAGTTCCATGCAGTTTGATTTTCTGGCCCTTTTTTTTTTTTATTGATTTTAGATTGGTTGTTATCCTCCTTTTGATTGTGCAAGGAAGCAAAGGGTTTCTACCTACACCTCCCTCTTGGCCAGAACTTTCGAAACCAAAGTTCTTTCTCACCCTAAATCCACATCTTCTTCTGTGATCTCAATTTCAGTAAAGACACATACATCCAGAGCCTTGCTTGTTCCCACATCAAATCAGTGACCAAGCTGGCCTTCCAACTGTCTGTCTGCCACATTCCTTTTACCCCATGATCTGCCTTCCACACAGCAGTTGAAGTAAACTTCTAAATGAACAACACTTCCTGAAAACCAACAAGGCTTTCTTACTGGTCTTAGGATAAAGGCTAAACTCCTTAGTATGGATTAGCTTCCCTTAAGATCTGCTAGCTTCACCACTCCAGTCTCAACTCTTAACCTTTCCCAATCATCCCTGGAAACTTCTCCCATTCCTTCCATCAATGCTCTGTTTTGCTTTATGAAGTTGGTACATATGGTTTCTTTTGTCTGAAACAGTACTACTTCCCCCTCTTTATACCCCTTCAGTTGGTTTAATTTTACTTGTCTTTTAGGTCCCAACCTACCTGTTACTTCTTCCAAATGTCCCAGCCTTCCTCCACCCATGACTAGATTAGGTATTACAATGTCACCTACACTCTTATTACAACACCTGCCACACATTATATTTTATTTCTAGATGGATATTTAGACATAGATATGTGAGATATGTGTAGGAGAATTACCAAATTCATTGTCTATTCACTGTCAGGATTTCTTTTTTTTTTTTTAATTGTCGTTCAAGTACAGTTGTCTCCATTTTCACCCCACCTCAGCCCCCCGCCCCACCCATACCTACTTCCTACCTTTGAACCTACCCCCTTTGTCTTTGTCCATGTGTCCTTTATACATGTTCCTTGATGGACCTTCCCCTATATTCCCTCATTATCCCTCTCCCCTCTCCCCTCTGGTTACTGTCAGTTTGTCCTTTAATTAAAAGTTTCTGGTTATATTTTGCTTGCTTGTTTGTTTTGTTGATTAGGTTCCACTTATAGGTGAGATCATATGATATTTGTCTTTCAGTGCCTGGCTTATTTCCCAATGCTGTGATTATACCCTAAAAATCCTGAAATACCACTTCAAGAGAATATATGCACCCCAATGTTCATAGCAGCACAATTTACAATAGCTACTACTGGGAATTCTTAACCTGACTTGACAAACCTCTAAGTGATCCATAGATAGATATTCAGGGAGATGGGAATAACAGTTCATGACTTAGTTGGAGGAAAAAATTACCTTTTTTTCACTAACCTCAAATGAAAATGTATTATTTCCTCTCAGTATGAATGATTGGAGGCAGCATAATACAGTAATACTAGCAATAGCTATAGCTTTGTCAAGAATAGAGCACAAATATTTCATAGCATGTTAGTTATTACTAATCTCTGGAAACATTTATGCTCATTACATTCATAGTAATTGTTAGATGTGCTGTAATAATTTATTTATTATATTAATGAAGAAACACATTATTTCAATTTTTAAAAATTACTTAGATAGCTTATTTATCATGGGTTGGGTTTATAACCCTATGTATTTAATGTAATTAAAAATATTATTATCATAAGTCATTCATAAGCTTCACCCAATTTTGAAAGAATGCTATGACACAGAAGAGTTAAGAACTCCTGCATCTGGTTGAAAGTTCTATGAGGCCAAACCCCACTTGACTGTTTCACCACCATATCCCCAGGACCTTGCACAAAGCCTGGAAAACTTCAGATGCTCAGTAAATAAAGGAAATTCCTATATCCACAGTGGGAAATCGTAGCCCTTATGTTTTCATGTCTAACAAGGGCACAGTCTCTCATGGAACATAAAGCCGGCATGCAAGACCCATGTTCATGGAAGCAGAATTTCCTGTGGGGAAATCAGGCTGGCATGTTCCTTAGATTTAAAATAAAACCTTGCTCTTGCTAAAAATCTCTCTCTACCTAGGTCAAAAGAACAAATGCTAATGCATGCCTAGCTTCCTCAGACCCGAGTTCAGCCCAAGCCTATTGTCTTTTCATTTGCATATTTATCTTGGGCGTCTACCACCTAATGTAAATCTACAGTTCATGCATAGTTAATGAAGACCATTCATATGTAAAGTGCCCAAGAAACAGCAATAAAAGGCCAGTCGACACGTGTTTTGGGGCCTCTCCAAGATCAAAATGGAGGGGATGCGTGATCCCGGTTCTCTATCCCTGCGTGTTTCCGTGTGACCTTATTCATGCATTCAGTCACGGCCATATGAATCCTGTGGGCCGGGATTCACGACAAGTAAATATGTCCTGAACTGAAGTGGGATGAAGCTGAACAAATTTTCATCTGGTATTATTTAAATGTGTGCTCCTCATGAGTCTGGACAGCTTGCCTGTCCCTGGAGGAGGAGGTGGCCCTGTGGTGGTAATGCCTCATTTCCCAAACTGAGGTATGTCAGCCTGATGTCCTATAGTTATGTGGGTGAGGCCTTGCTGAGAACATGGCATTAACATTTAAAAAGACATAATGGGAAACAGTAGCCAATTCTTTCCCTGAAAAAACAACTGGCAAAGTTGACCTTGAGTGATACAAAGACAGGTGAATAACTGTCACTGAAAAGGTGTGATTTATTTTATAAACTACTATTTTTAAGTTGACTTGGAGGCAATTTTTCAACTGGACAACTCTTATGCAAACATCTTCTGCAAACTTTATTATTTTATTCACAGTGGGTCACTTGTGCAACGGAGAAAGTTGTTAGACAGTGGTTGTACCCTGGGGTCAGTGACAGCCAGACTCTTCTCAATTATCTGTAACAGAAATGCATCCTGATCAAGTCACTCCAAACATATTCCAACTGACACCATTGTCTTTGGAGTGAACTCCTGAGAAGACCTTTATAATTTTTTTCCAGAAAAAAATGTTTAAAAAGGTGACGCCAGGTAAAGACCTCAAAAGACCCTGAAAAACATTTCAGGAGACTCCTTAAGAGCTATTTCCGGAAGTAAAATTGGATTCATGTATCCATCCATCCAACATATTTTTGAAAACCTACTACAAAGGACACATGGACAAAGCCAAAGCAGTGTAGGATCAAGGGTAGGAGGTGGGGATGGCTGGATCTTGGGGGAGTAGGGGGGAAATGGAGAAAACTGTACTTAAACAACAATAAGAAAAAGGTAAAAATGCAAACAAGTAATAAATAAAAAATAAAAATATAAAGAAAACCTTCTACATGTTAGTAAATTTTTGTTTGAGGGTAAGTGAGTAAATCAGTGCCAGGAGGAATTAGGACAAGTCTTCCATTTGGTATCACCTTTCAGGTCTGAACCAAGTGATAGAGGCAGTGGGGGCTAGAAGAGATATCCCCCTACCCTGTATGTGCCCCGCGAGTTCCCAGAGCCACAAAAAATGAGAGTCTTACTCCAAAGAGGAACTGGAGTAATCGAGAGGTATTTGTCTTAAAAGTGTGAACTGTGGGGTACCTGTGCAGGAATCAGCTGGGCCCTACCTTAAACTGACCTGAGTCTGTGGAGGTGGTGCCCCAGGTGCTCCTAATGCATACTAATTTTGAAAACTATTGTTCTTGATGATTTAAGGAAGCTGAGAAGAAGTCATCTCCTTCAGTGTGGTGGATTTGGTCTTTAACATCTCAAAAAACCTTCCAGCCAGATGGCTAACATCACCAAGATGAAGGTCATGAAGTATGTATGTGGGTAGGAAGTTCATTATTCCCCCATCCACTTGGGAAATTGGCCTTCAGCCTTCATCAGTGATGGTAAATAGGTCGATGTAGTTGATCCTCTCCAACAGACTGGTAGCAATTGTTTGAGACACTGTGTTGTAGATTCTGAGTCCACTGTTTAATTAATTGGAGTTTGATAAACCATCAGTAATGTCAGCCGTGGAATCTCTGTGGGGGAGTAGCATAGCCCTTATACCCTTGCTGCCTGTTCCTGCCTTGTTTTAGCCGCCATCACTTTGAGGAAGGAAGAAAATGCATGCCTGCAAACATTCAACTCTAAAGAAGCTATGTGGTTGAATAGAAAGTAAGCAGCCTTTGAAATTATACCATTATGAGTCTGCCTGCTTTGTGGATGTCTACAATTTTCCATCTGTCTCTTGCAATGCAGATCATTGGAAAGCCTGGTCCAAGAGGGAAAATAAAAATAGTATTTGTTCTGAAATAAAACAAGATAGATCTACAACCTTCCCTGAACTGCTTCTTTTTCCTAAATTGAGGGTCAATGGAAAGTAATTATACCAGTATTGCTCTAAATAAAACATTATTTACTTTACAGATGAGTTCTCTCATGTGGTCAGGGTTTATGTTTTATTATACAAGAGTTCCTTAATCAGGAAAAATTTGTATACTAAGGTAGTGTTAAAACAAAAATGCTGAGGCCAGAAACTGGAATCATTCACTGTAAGGGGAAAATTTGCATGAAACAGTTTTTGTTGTTGTTCATCAGCTTTTGTTTTGTTTTGTTTGTTTCTATATTCTTTGATCACAGAAAAAAATTACACTATCCTTGGCCTGAATTACTCAATACTTTAATGAACTTTTTAATACTTGCAAGCCTATCTCTAATGCATATACAAGGTATATAGATAGCAAATGTCCATGGACCTATCACCCACTTTTAGAAACAGTTCCACTGTGAAGCCCCAGAGTGCCCCTCCCAGACTGGATACACCCATGTCCCTACCCTAACCCTTCCAGAGGCAACCACTATTTAGTTACCTTGAAATATTTTAATTCCTTAGGGATGCTGTAATTATAAATCTTTACTAGGCATGCTCCTGAGGCTTTCTCACTGAAAATGTTCCATAATGGCTAGCCATGATTTAATGCTTTCTTGTTCTAATTTGTGTTCCTTTCAAACGACTGAAATATAAAAGGCTCTGGGTATCACAATACACTTTGTTTTATCAATGAGTGAGTCAGTTGGTGAGGGGGCCGAGTTCTGGCCAGTAAGTTTCCAAGTATAACTGAAAAGTTTAGGAAGCCCATGAATGGCAGACCTTTCTAGATGGTGCTATTTGAGAGGCAGAGGGTGGGTGGATATATATAGTGCATTAAGTCAAAGCCAGGTTTCCTGGCAATTGTATGGAGATAAATTTTCAATGTCCACTATAGAGTTTTGTTGTTGTTGTTGTTGTTGTTGTTGTTGTTGTTGTTGTTGTTTAATACAGATGCCAGGATTCCATCTCAGGGCTTCTGAATCTGAATACTTAGAAATGGATCCGAGGTAGGTATGCTGTATATGTTTGTGTGTTTATTTCTATACATACTCCTCATATATATACATGCAATGACTCTGATGTTTGATCCTAGTTAAGAATCAGTAATGTAAAAGAAGCCTTAGATTTCTAGTATTTCTTTTACAATCTAAACTTATTTCAGTATTCCGCCCTGGCTGGTGTAGCTCAGTGGATTGAGCGTGGGCTGGGAACCAGGAATCCCGGTTCGATTCCCGGTCAGGGCACATGCCTGGGTTGCAGGCCAGGTCCCTGTGAGGGCCATGTGAGAGGCAACCATACATTGCTGTTTCTCTCCCTCTCTGTCTCCATCCCTTCTCCTCTCTCTAAAAATAAATAAATAAATAAAATCTTTAAACTTATTTCAGTATTCCCTAGATCTTCAGCCTTTAGTTCACCATGAAGAACACTTAGATAAAGAAAGATTTGTTTCTGCTCTCAAGAAATTTACAGTGAATTGGAGGAGCATTGCTCTGCAAATGAGGTGAAAGCTGACGCCCACCTGTGTGTTTCAAGATAGTATACAAATAACAGAGACCTCAGCCAGCTGTGGCTTAAAAATATCTTAGCAAGTCTGGAAGTGGGCAATCTAGGATTGTTATCTCTGCTCAATGATGTTGGCAGGACCCAGGCTTTATAGCCTCAACACCATTCTTAGAGAGTTAGCATTTGTCCTAAAGCTTGATGCCTCATGTTCTCACTATGTCAACTTCATTCAAATGATTTCACATCTGCAGATATCATATCCATGATTCTGGCACAAAAAAAGAAAAAGAAGACAAGAGTTTGTTGGCAAAAATTTTTCAAATACATGCCAGTTGAGTCTGGCCTTTTAAAATTAGGAAAACAATAGCTCTCGAGAAAGCCCTACCCAATTGATTTCCACTTACACCTCATTAGCCAGCACTGTGTCATACAGCCAAACCTAGCTGCAAGGGAATCTGAAAAGCTGGATATTTTTTTAATGCACATGTTCACCCCAAACAAAATCAGGGTTCTGTCAACAAAGAAAAAAAGGAGGATAAAAATTGAGTAGATAACTAAGACAAAACTAATGCGAGGGAATCTGAAATATGAGAGCAAGGGTGTAGATCTAGAGAAAGATAACTTATCACTCATTTGGAGGCAGCTCCTCTTCTGTCCGTGTGACTCATTATTTGGGTTAATGCTATTGGTAACAGCCATCTTCCTGACTCTCAGAGGGCACTATTTTCAGATTCTTATGGTTCCCTTCGATGATACACACAAACACTAACAACGTCTATATCAATAGGTGCCCAGTCCATATTAAGTGATATTTTATCACCTTGTTCAACATGGATATTAGCCAGTATTTTTGCATAAAATTGCCTCATTTAAGCCATGCTATTCAGTTTGTGGGCTCTAATTTTTAAAAAAAAACTATTAAACAATGGTGCCCATAAATAACTATGAAATTTATGTCTGGTACAATCTAATTTTCAAGAAGGAGCACCTTCAGAAGGGAGACTGAATGCTCTCTGGTAACATACTAGCTCTGATTTTGTCCACATCCAAATTATGAAAATACATTACTGTGTATTCTTACTATATTTATGATGATTTTTGTTAATTTAATCATAAGCCTAATCTAAAATTGCATTCCCCCTATAACCAAATTTTCTGTATTGAATTACTTCTTTGGAACCATTTAATTTGGATTTTTTTCATTTGTTCTATCAAGATGAGATTGATTTACAATTCTGGGGAAAAAAATTTGTTGTGACCACTGTGCAAACCTATTGTTCAGAATAAGTTGAACTAAAACCACTCAAGACCCCAAAACCCCTTAATGCTGGTAAAGAGAGAGAGAAAGAGAGGGATAGAGAGAGAGAGAGAGAAATTGAGTATTAGAAACTCAATCCTTAAATACACCTCCCCTGTCCCATAACTGAAGCTGCCTGTTGGAGTTATACAAAATTAGGTTTTGTTATTGGTGTTCAACATATTTGTTATATGTTTTTTCTAATAACAACTTCAAAAATAATATAACCTTTGTTTAACATGGGCACCTGGTTAGCTAAATGAGACCCCAGCTGTCAGTGAAATATCTCAGTATAGGAGTTAAAAGTTAACTGATCCATAATATGAGTAAAGAAAATAATAATAATGATTTGTTTCCCTCCAAGGAATTCAAAGAATTCTGTGTGGACCATTTCATTAATCTCCATATAAATCTTAGGTGCTTGGTATAAAAATACTTTTTTAACCTTAAAAGGAACTGACTATGGAATTATAGTATGTCTTGACTTCCAAATAACTCCCAAATCCATCCATTCTCCCCATCTGCATGGTGTCCATATGGTCCAAGATGCCATCGTTCTGACTGAAATACTAGATAGCTTTAACAAAACTCTTCATGCTCATACTCAACTTTCTACAATCAATTCCTGACAAGGCAATCAGAATGTGTTTTTTTCATTGAAATGAAGATATCACCTCTATCTACATTTAAACCAATCTGGTGAATCTTCTCCACTCTTTGCACTTCCTTACTCTACCTACTCTCATCCTCAGTTTCCTTTGCTTTCCCCCAGCAAGACAAGGGTTTGCCTATCTCAGGGCTTTGAACTCTCTGGCAAACCAGGTTTTGGAAGAGCTGTTCCATTCTCCTTCAGATCTTCTGTTAGTCATCTTCTCAAATTCTTCCTTAAGCTACCTGCCTATAGTAGTCTATCTTCCACATTACTCTCAATCCTGAAGTTTCTATTTTCTTGACTGCATCCATCTCACACTGCATTTATCTTTTTGTTTGCTGAAGTGTTCATTGTTTGATGCGTCTCCCCTAACACCACCAGCTCCTTGAGTGTAAGCTCCTGAGAGCAGGCATGCTATTTGCAATATTCTACTGGTATATCTCCAGCACTTATCATGATGTCTGGGGCACAGTAATTGTTCATAAATATTTTTGTAATAAATGAATGTTGAGATAGTTGTTTTCTACATCTTGTAGAACTTGTCTTCTTTCATTTCCATAGTCACAACTAAATTCAGAAGGCATGTGTGTATTTGTGCACAAGCATGAAAATATACTGCCTAAAACTTTTTCTCCCCAAGTTTCTGCTATACTTTAAAAGGGCCTCTTACTCAGCAGGGTAAAGTTTTCTCTGTCTACGATAAGACCCATATCCAATCTCTGTCACTATGAAGAAGCTCTCTCATTCAGGAGAGGTCAAGCTGTGAACCAAGGCTGGCTGCTGCTAATGGCAGGCCTGAGACCACTTAGTGAGAAGTACAAGGCATGCCAAGGCCACGTGCTGATGGTTTCAGAGTTTTTAGTAAAGTCTGAGGCATGAGCCAAGGCAGGCCCTTTTGTATGAAAAGAGCCACTTAAATGAGCATGGGAGGGCCTTATAGTTGGGTGGGACAAGGTCTCAGGGAGTCAGCAGAGTGGGGCAAAGAGTGTGAGCCAGGTTGATGGAGACTCAGATATGGTGCTCGTCTGCCACCTCTGTGGAGGGAGGGCTCAGAAAAGGAACAATGGTCTCTGCCAGCATTTCTGTTGGGAGAAAAGTGACCCTCCAGCTCTCCCCCAGTGCCAGACAATTCAATCTCTCCCTGAATATTCCTGAAGCCCCAGCACTGAAACTCAGAGTGAATGAGTCTGAGTAAGTCTGTGTATAGGCCCTTTAAAAGGAACTGCCTGGAATACAAGGAGCCCTCTGTCTCCCTCAGCCTCAATCCCTGCTGGTGTTTACAGCCATAAGGTATGGGGACTTCTCTTCCTGGCTCTGGGCTGGGGGCCTGGTGTGGGACTGGAACCCCTTTTCTCCTCAGGGGGGACCTCTGCAGCTGAGATATGCCTCCTGACTTTTATCCACCATGCAGGGATGGGGGACCAGCATGTTCTGCATCTCTGCTCCTCCTACGAGTATCAGTGTGGCTTCTTCTTTATCTCCTGAGTTATAGGACTTCTGTTCAGCTAGATTTCAGGCAGTTCTGACAATGGTTGTTCTGTAGCTTAGTTGTAATTTTGATGTCATTGTACCACATTTGAGTACCACGTTTACCTCACTGCCATCTTGACCAGAGGCCCAGACTTCTTCATTCTTTTTTTTAAGAAAAATTTCTCCAAGTATTTGGATATGAGTGAAATCCTGACTTTAATTCACTAATAAGAATTAGACTACTTAATAAACTTAGAAGCCAAGGCCACTGCAGCATTACCACATGGAGATTCTCAGCTGGTAATCAACTTCTCCTCACTGCCTTCATAGAGGCCCACAAATCCTTTGAGGCCTAGGGAATTATATTCATTGCTCTAGGTGGGTAACTTCCATAGGAGCCATTCTTTATTAGACTTTCCTAACAGCCATGTCCATTCCTAATCGTTGGTGAGTGGGCCCTCTGTGCCTAACACCATTTGGCCCTGCTGCGGGGGCTGGGGACACTAGTGGGCAGGGCAGCAGAAGCCCCAGAGCTGTGCCAGTCCACATCACCAGCTCACCACAATTCACTACTGCATACCTTTTTTGGAATTACTATTAGACTCGGGCATATCTGTTGTCAAGGCCCCTCATTTCTCAAAGTATTAGTGGTCCAATGTCAACATAAATACATCTGTCCATAAATCTTGACAGGTATATGATTTGTTGCATTTGAAAGGCATGGCTCAAACACTAGACCCCTTTTTGATTCCTAACATGATTATCTTTAAAGGCAGACATTTCAGAGGCCTTCTGAATTGACTTCTGTCAAGTGATTGAGTAGCTCCTGCTGACTTATCTACTATTATGAAGTTAATACCGTCATGGCCCCTGCTGTCACCTGCTGCGAAGGCCACTTGTATTGTGGCACAAATTACATTCTTGATGGGCTCATTATTCTTTACTGTGGAAATGCCCTAGTTCTTAGTCTTTTGTTTTGCATTGTTTTTGAGTAGGACACTCTTGTCATTTTGTTTATTAGCAGGAAACTGGGTTTAGCACACAGGTCAGGTGAAGGATTTCCAGTAATCAGATAGCCAGGACACTCACAAGATTAAACTGTAGGAACAGACCTCTGCTATCAAATAGCAAATAGCTTTATAATCACTCAATGGTGGAATCTACAAACACAAAAGAAGACAGTGTCATCTGGTGGTTAGACAAAAAGACCCCTTCTTTGTATGATAGCATTTATTGAGTGTTTATTACTTGCCGAGCCCTTAGCTAAAAGCTTCCCATGAGTACCTATTTTACTCTTCTCAACAACCCAAGCCATACAGTTTTACTCATACCCAGCAATTTTCATACGTTGCCAAAGGCCAACAACTGGGAAGAGGTAAAGCAGATTATTTGACCCCAGCTGTCCAGTGTCAGCACTTTGATTTCTGACTCTAAAGTCTTAGCCACTGTCCTATGCTACAGCCTTCTTGCCTTGTTTTACTTTCAAAGGGCCACTGGATGCTTCAATGGATACTCCTCTAAAATGAGCACAGGGATGTGGGAAACTTTGTTAAGATCGCACCTGTGTGTGCTATCAGGTGTTGGACATGAATTCAAACCCTGGTTTTTGCCATTTCTATTGGGATTTGAAAATTTTCCTTCTTCTAGAGGAATATGTTGTAGTAAACTTTGAAAAACAGAGATCAGAACTATGTGATTAAAAATACAATGGCTAGTGTGCTCATTTTTTTAAAAAATGAATCTCCTAATTTAGAGTTCTATGTTTTAAAATTCCTCTTCATTTGCAATCCATTCTTCCATTTTTCTAGCTTTTCTTTCTTCCCTTCCTTCTTTATTCCCATTTATGAAATTACTAACACTGAAAAATCTACTCAACTGATCCTTTTTGGGAATCCTTTAATCTCAGGTAGGTGTCTTTCTGTTCTTCCCACAGATTCCTATAACCCTACCTCTGCTGTTTGTTTAGATACAGCAAACAAAAACTATCTTCAAGGAAAAATGAACTAGGCTCTAACTTTGCCACAAAAAATTTCTTTAGAATACTCATTTCAAGGCATATTTTCCTATTTGAGTTTGATATATATTTATTAAATATCTATATGTAGACTCTGGGAAAACAAACATGAAAATTTTCATCTGGTCTGAATCCTAAAAGTACCCGGTTGGTGGTGGTAAGGGAAAATGAATGTATACATGCTTACATACCTATGGGTAAGCATTTCTGACAACTTAAGGTAACAGCTTTAAAGAAATGTATACATAATGTACTGAAGACAATGTGTAGAGATTCTAATACACTCTAGATTAATTTAAAATCATGATAATATAGAAGGGTTTTGTAAAAGAAGTGTAGTTAATGTGATAATTTAATATAGTAACACAGTAGTAGGTTGGTGGCATTCAAACTGGTGGTGAAGAAGAAATACACATTGAGGCAGGATGAATGCATGAGCAAAGCCTGAGATGGAAGTAAAAATATTCCTGGGATAGAAAGGATGGGTAGCATCTGGCCCGTGCAGAAATGCAGGCTAAATCTGGAAGTGATATGGATTCTGTGGCAGGAGTCGTATTCATTCTGGGAACAGCAGTATGGTGTAAATAATCAGGTGCTTTAAGTACATTAACTTTTCACCCTGTGAAAGATGATTCCATATGGGTAGGGGGAAGGAAGAAAGAAAGATGCTGCTCCTAATCTTTGAAAGGTAGATGCCTTTTTCGCCTTTGAAATTCATTTAACTCGAACTTTTTCAGTGAGGTTTCTCTAACTGACAAGTCTACAGCCACTAATCACTATGTTCTACGACATCATCAAGGAAGCTACATTTTATATTCCCAACAATGCAAAAACAATAAGTCCCTTTTCTCTAACTGAGCAGCAAAGTCTTACCTGATATAAATTTTTAAAACTTTGTTTTTTTGTCACCTCCTTCCCCCTTTAATTCCAATGGAGCAGAAGATGAAGGCCTACAGGCCAAGAATCTATAAAAGTGATGGAGATCTTCACTCCATGTAGGTTATGAAGAAACATGTCTCAAACTTTAGTGTGCCCCTGAAGAATTTGTTAAAACACAGATCACTGGATAACACTACCAGAGTTTCTTATTCAGTAGGCCTGGGATGTGGCCCAGTAACTTGCATTTCTAACAAGCTTTCAGGTGATGCTAGTACTGCTAGTCTGGGACCTCCACTTTGAGAACCAGTGATAGAAAGCAAACAGAATGCGGGGGGAGAGAGGATGCTGTCAAGTTTGGCCGAAAGTTGCCACAGAACCCCTTATCAATCAGAGCAGGAACTGCAATTCAGAAACAAGGCTCCGGGCACTAGAACTTCAGCATGAACCACTTTGTGTGCATCCTGATTACAGCAGATTGTCCCAGCAGAGAGCTGAAGGGATCCTTTTTACACGGGGTCAAACATAAGAATGTCTCCAGGCATTATGTACAAAAATCTACCAAATATGTAATCCAAGCAGCATTGGTTACACTGTTGCACTGTAACCACGCTACATCATCAGAGTCCACAAACCTCCAATACCATCCTTCATGGATTTCAAGTCACGCCTTTTTTTTTCATATTCTGCCCTCCCTGGAATCGAGGTCCATCTTATTACCACTATCCATAGGTCCTTTGTACTTGCCACTGTAGTATGAAAAGGGTGATGGGAGGAGCGATGTGTGAAAAAATAGAGACATGGACAAAGGGAGAGGAAGATGTGTTGATAATAAGAGGAAGGGAAGAAATTAAGCCTCTGGGCAAAGAAGATAGCAGACACAACAACTAGGGAGAAGGGGAAACAAAGGAGAAAATAAAATAAATGAAAAAGTGGCAGGAAATTTAGGGGCAAACATACGGACATCTCTCCAGATGTACTTACAGCCAGGTATCCCTCTGCATGTTGCCACAGCTCATAACCACCTTTCTCTGTGTGCACAAGAATGATGTATGATAAAATTCATCTAAATAAATCTGAAAGTGCACTTTTAACAAGTGTAAAATAGAAGCTCTATATGGTGAGATAGCCTTTCTTCCTTAGTAGTATATACAGTTATAGTGCTTCTTATAACTGATGGAAACCTAGAGTCAATGAAATTGAATGATTTAGGGAGTAGTATGATGACAAAAGAAAGAAGCATACCTAGTGAGCTTGGCTTTTCTTTGGAAATCTTCCAGGTAGCAACTTCCAATATATTCCTTTTAATATACTGCACTTAGTAGGACAATATTTGCTCTTTCAATAATATTGATATTATTTGTCTGCCTGTCTTTTTCTTCTAAGACAGGGGTTAGCATTTTCTGCTATAGTACTAGATAATACACATTTTTGGTGTTGTGGGCAATGAAGTCTCTGACACAACTATTTAACTCTGATGTTGTAGTGAGGAAGCCATCATAGGCAAAAGGTAAACAAATTAGCATGGCTGCATTCCAATATAACTTTATTT
>PVJI01011061.1:0-57569 GCA_004026765.1 Micronycteris hirsuta | reverse complement strand
TGCGCTTATGCTAAAACCAGTAAGGGCCTTTAGGACTGAAAGAGACACTGGCGTGAAGTATGTACGGTGTCAGGTCTTTGCAAGTCTATTTTCTCTTCACAGCTGGGTGGGCAACTCTTGGGACAGAATTAGAAGCAGGAGAGAAGGGGTGTGGTGCGCTGATGAGAAAAGCAGGGAGGGGAATTAGGAGGATCGTGGATCCAGGAACTGGGGAAGCTATTTCTGGGCTCCCCAGTAATCTAGGCCTTCAGCTCCGAGTAAGTTACTGCAAGAGAACTCTAGAGAGGAAGACTCACTTAGGCAGGGCCTGACTGCTGAAAGTCACTCTTCCTACTAAGAAACTATGGAGGTTTTAACTCAGCAAGAGGGACTCCAACACTAAGCTTAAATCAAAAACAATTTAGTGAAATTGACTTGCTTTTTCCTCCCGTCAACTTCCCCCAAGCTAGAAGTAGGCGGACACACCCGCTAGGCGATCATCCCGGATTTTATTGGCTGTCCCGGCCTGCCCCTCTCCCAGTAGGTTTCTTTCATTGGTCAACATGCTCAAGCTCCCCCCATAGGTGAATGACACGTTTGCTACCCAATAAGAAATGAAAGTAAGGATATGACGAAAGGACTCCTCCCCTTTTCCCTCTACTCGTTCAGTCAATGGTAGAAGAGGTTGAGCAGCAGATACCAGCCACCAATCCGTAAGGGCGGAAGAGGGACGCTAAAAAGAATGATGGGAGGGGGTGACGTGACGGTGACGGGAGCATAAACTCAAATGAGTGGCAGAAACACAAGCCAATCGACGATCAAACTGGCCGGGCACTCTGCATTCTCCAGTCCGTCCGAAGAGCTTCAGAAAATCACCAATGAGCTTTACAAGAATATGATGGGCTTTTACATGAACCAATCAACGTCGTGCCTGGAGGACGGGTCCCACCCCCCGGGCTCTCACTTGACGGTATGGAATGACAGGCCCCAAGAAAAATGCCAATATCCTAGGGGTCTTCCGCAAGTGACACTCAGCAGCACCAATCGCCTTTCTTTTACCAGCGACCGATCCCTCCTCCCCGCGGCGGGCCTGGCAAGGCGGTGACGCTGCGCGGCGGCGGCTGATGCGCTAGCTGTGTGGGGCTCTCGGGACGGCGACGGCGGCTTTCGTAGGCGGTTCCGGTCCTGTGTCTCCGGGCGGTGGCAGTTCATGGCGGCGACGGAGCTGAGAGGAGTGGTGGGGCCGGGCCCGGCAGCCATTGCAGCTCCGGGCGGCGGCGGCACCGGTCCCCCAGTGGTGGGAGGCGGAGGCGGCCGCGGAGACGCCGGGCCAGGCTCCGGGCCCGCGCCGGGCACTGTGGCCGCGGCGGCTGCGAGCGGCCCGGGCCCCGGGACTGGGGGAGTGGCGGCGGCGGGCCCAGCCTCAGCGCCGCCGGCGGGGGGCTCGGGCGGCTCGGGCGCTGGGGGTTCGGGCTCAGCTCGAGAGGGCTGGCTCTTCAAATGGACCAATTATATCAAAGGCTACCAGCGGCGGTGGTTCGTGCTGAGCAACGGGCTCCTGAGCTACTACAGGTAGGTAACTGCTTCCGGGGCGCTGTTCCCCACCGCAGCCCACGGTCCCCACGCCGTCACCCTCTCCAGCCGGCACTGCAGCCAAGGTCGCCCCAGGCTCCTTTTCGTCACCTGCGAGCATTGACAGCCCGCGACATGGGCCCACCATTATAGAGAGTGAATGCCCTAGGATTTACCCCTCTGCCTAGATTACCCATCTTTGGTGCCATACCTCCCCCCTCGGCCCCTGGCCTCTCCAGTCGTTTGAAGAGCATCGGTTTTTCCATTCGGTTTCCACCAGCACATCCGTGCAATGGTTAATTTCGCAAGGAAGGCGCTGTTGTAGGTGCCAAGGGGCATGTATAGGAGAGCAAAGCCCAGGCACTGCACCCAAGGAACTTAGAGTAAAAGTCCCAAGGTTTAGCTGTTTGTGCCTAGTCTCCAAATTTCAAGGTTATTAGCAGCCCTTAATATATCCGCCTTTGCTCTCTCCATGTTCAGGCACAAGGACACCACTCACAGGGTGGGCTCGGTATCTGTCTCCTTGTCTTCCTTCTCTCTCCAAGACTTGCTTATGCTTTCTCCTTCTAGACAGCTTAGAATGAAGATGTGCATTCCCGTGCTGCTTTTATTTTTGCTTGTCCCACCTCCTCCCATGGGAATGATTAAGTCTTTTATCCAGTAGTATTTCTAGGGTCTCTGGTTAGTTTGGCTTCGATTTATTAAGAAAAAAAAGAACCAGTGTCTTTGATATAATTACTTCTGTTAAACATTGCGTGTTTTGGAATGTTTAATATATATTTATGGTGATCCACAGTCTTGCCATAACATAACATGCTTTTGACTACTCCTGTTACTCTAGATAGAAGGATTAAGATACCGGATTTGGGGAGAGGACATAAACATTTTCTGAGGGCTAGACAGTTTGCATGGGTGTTTTACATACAGTATTTTATTGACTCCCAACAACCCTGGGGATCAGGAGATATTCCCATCTTCCTGATGAGGAAACTGAGACTTGGCTTGGGCAGCTTTCCTCCAGTCTTGAGGAGTCAGGATTTGAAACTAGTTCCGTTCACACCAGCATAACCGAAAACCCAGGTTAGTGTTACATGAATTGGATACAGAGATAATTAGGTATCAATGGCAAGTAAGTTTGTAGATCATGGTTACTATGTTTATTTTTATACAAAATGTATAAAGTCTCCTTCCAGGGAGACTTTGCTTAGTACAGTGGCATTTCTAATTGAAATCTTTTAATGAAGACCATCATCCTTTTCGGGACACAAAATGCTGTTGTTCAGAGCAGCCCACTCTATTTCTTTTCCTCTGCCAGTAGTCACTCTGCCACCCGGAGAGTTAGGGTGAACGAATCTCTTCCATTAACTTCATTGTATTGGCCCTTAGAGAAATTTTGAGGGTAACCAAAGGTGGGAGTTGAAAGTTTAGTTGGATTTAGGAACAGTGGAAAATGCCTTAGAGTATCCTCACTGCTTAGCAACATTAATTGTAAACAGTTGTATGTATCATTTGCATTATTCTAATTACTTATCCAGGACTGTAATTAGATCAAAAATCAATAATTTAGTTTGCTTCAAAGTTTTTCCTTACTCATTCTAATGTTCAGTTGATTCACATCCTAATTTGGCTCCTAAGTCACTATTAACACTGATTCCCCATTTTCAAAAGTTGTGTATCAGCCAGGGGCCTTAATGTACCATCATTTTCCCCATCTAAGTTCTTATCAAATCCACTTTCCAGGCCAGTTGATTCTTTGATCAGTACCAGTCTTGATCAATATGGATCTTGATTGGATGTTAATAACTTATATATTGCTGTTTATTTGTTTGGTTTACTTTTAGAGAGGGGAAGGGAGGGAGAAAGAGAGGGAGAGAAACATCAATGTGTAAGATACACATCCATCAGTTGCCTTTCTCACACCGCCAAATGGGAACCTGCCCTCAACCCAGGCATGTGTCCTGAATGGGAATTGAACCGGCAACCTTTTGGTTTGCAGGCCAGTGCTTATATATGTTGTTTTCAAGTACTTGAAAACACTTTTGACTTCTCTCTTGTAAGAGCTAGCGGTACCTGTCTGACCACAGATAAAACTTCTTCAAAAACATACCAAACCACATGTTGGGAAATATGCCACGGACCTGTCCTTGCCAGCTAAGATAGTCCCCATGAACCAACCAAGCAACAGGATCCAGAATTATCAAGTCTATGCACTACCCTCAAAATCAAATTGAAGTACTTCCTACGAACTATGCTGGTAGTTTATTCTTCCTGATAGAGTTCTTCTGGTCCTCAACTCCCTAGAGTTATTTAGCTAAGTTGTCATTCCTCTTGCTTTTCATGCCTCCAAAACCTGTCATTTCCTGTATATGCCTTTCACAAAATACTGTTTGTTTGTTTGTTTGTTTGTTTCTTTTTAACTGAGATCACATACCTCCTAGACCCGTCCCCTGATGAACTGTCCTAATAGGCGTTGGCAATACCACTTCCCTCTTGTTACGTATCCTGTTCTTTCTTACATACCCAGTTACACAGATGGCCAGTTACTTAAAAGCAAATGTAGAATCCCAGCTCTCCCAGACACATCGTGACAGGCCCATAGTATTAGTTTTCCCGGCTAGCTTCTAGAGATTGAGTTACTGTTTCAACTAGCATTTTCAGGGAAGACATTGCTAACCACCTAACACTGTACTGCCTAAAGAACTTACCTTGCACCCTGAAAATCACTTTTTTCCTAGCTTTTATACTAATCATTTGTAACCATCTGTGTATTTGCCCAAACCCAAGAGCCTCGAGGTCAAGCCTGCCTTACTCCCAGGGTTCTTTTATATCTTTAAAACTGCTACAGACTCTATATGATTTGAGAAACTTCTTTAGCTCACGAGCATGAGCAGGCAGAAGAGATTCCTGGGAAGTGATTTGTGGGAAGTTACCAACACATTGAGAGGAGTGTGGTAGAAGGTCCCAGGAGCACCTTTGGAGGAGAAAGCAAGGGTGAGCTGCTGTCAGCTGTGGGTCTGTAATTCGGCCTGCATTATTCATAATGTAACTGAAGCTTGGGTGGGAGGGAGAGGAGGTAAGAACAGGAAAAAACAGGGATTCACATTACAGTGTGGCAGGTGCAAGAGAGGGAAAGCCGCCCAGTCCGCTGAGACCCCCCCCCGGCCATCCCATACTGCTCATTTGTGCATTTGAGGATGAAAAACCAGTTTCGTGTGACAAACGGAACAATAGCACATCTGTCTCCCCAAACACAGTAAACCGACTTTCTCAAACATGGCAAGTCTCACTTTCTGGAGACGGGCGTGTGTCATTTCTGGCATGCAGGAATTCTGAATGTGCCAGGTGTGTTTGGTTGCTTGGCCCCAGTGAAAGGGAAATGGCTCTGCTTTGCACTATGGCAGTTGGCAAAGGACTTTGACCTCTCTGTGTTCCAAGTTGGTCAGGGAAAACTGCAGTCTCAACGTGCAGGTCCCTGGGCATAGCCAGCAGGCGGTGGGGAAATTAGGACAGTTTGCACTGTACACCCAATGGTGCTAGCAGCTTGCTATCTTTTTTTTTTTTTGGATTGTATTTACTTATTTTTAGAGAGATGGGAAAGGAGGGAGAGAGAGGGGGGGAGAAACATTGATATGTGAGAGATACATTGATAGGTTGCCTCTCTCACGCCCCCACCTCGGGACCTGGCCTGCAACGCAGACATGTGCCCCGGCGGCGCTCAATCCACTGAGCCATGCCAGCCAGGGCACCAGCTTGCTCTCTTATGTGAAGTCTCTGGTACCTTGTTGTCACCAAGCAGTGCTGTAAAGTTCAAAAGCTAGTCTATGAATAGAACTGTCAGTCAGTAGAGACGGGGAAAATTTTTACACCCAGTCCTCTGAGAACAGATTTGCTGAATCTTTCCTGGCTATTAATAGATGGCTTAGGAGTTCCCACCAATAGAGTCAGTGGACCTTAGGAAAGAGCATAGTCTAGAAAGAGTAGACCACCTGGGGATTCTTTTATGATTATTTTGTCTCTTTTCCCACAGAAAGCTATGCATCCCTATTTCATATCATTTGAGCTGTAGTCAATATTTAATGCTCTAAACATCCAGGTGTGCCTTATACTTCCGCAGTACAGTTTGGAGCGTGGCGTGACAGGTCTCATGTGGGCTAAGTTAAAGTCAGGGAGGATTGTTCAGTACGTGCACAATGGCCCTGTTCTTTTAGGGAATGAGACTGTTATGCAAAATTTTGTTGCATGAGTTTATAGAGCACTATGTTATGATTATAACTTTCTAAATAAAAAAGTAATTCCTGACTAAGAAAGGGCATGAGGGAACTTTTTGGTGTGATGGAAATATTCTACATTTTGATTATAGAGGTGGTTACACAATTATATACATTTGTCAGAACTCATTGAAATTATACACTTAAAATTGCTGAATTTACCCCGGCTGGTGTAGCTCAGTGGATTGAGCGTGGGCCTGTCAAGCAAAGGGTCACCGGTTCGAGTCCCAGTCAGGGCACATGCCTGGGTTGCGGGCCAGGCCCCCGCTGGGGCCCACATGAGAGGCAACCACACATTGATGTTTCTCTCCCTCTCTTTTTCTCTCCCTTACCCTCTCTCTAAAAATAAATACATTTTTAAAAATTGCTGAATTTATATTGTTTGTCATTATACTTCATCAGAGCCTTTTTTTTTTTTAAGCTAAGGGTGATAGGAACAGCAGAGCATACAGCGTGACTCAGAAATAGCACCTAGCTCTGAAAGGAAATTTCTACTAATTGTTGCTTGAATTTAGGGACCTGTTTGAGGGAAATATTAGGATTTGCTCATTCCTACCAGTACTGTATTTTCAAAAGGCTTGGAATTAGAAAAGAAATGGAACGTGATCAAGGAGTAACCCCCCGTCAGCTCTCTGCTTAGCGTGTCTTTGCCTCGTTGTTGTAGGTCAAAGGCAGAAATGAGACATACCTGCCGTGGCACCATTAACCTCGCCACAGCCAATATCACTGTGGAGGATTCCTGCAACTTCATGATCTCCAACGGGGGTGCTCAGACCTACCATCTGAAGGCCAGCTCGGAAGTGGAGCGGCAGCGCTGGGTGACGGCCCTGGAACTGGCCAAGGCCAAGGCTGTGAAGATGCTGGCAGAATCAGGTAGGGAGCAGAGAACATTATGTCTGGAAAACTTTCCATTTGCTCGTCTTACGCACAATCCTATTTTATCACTCATGGTCATTTAATTATCAACCGTCTCCTAAATGTCTGGGCCTTTCATCACGCAATATTTCTCCTGGAATGACGATTTCCTGCTGAGGGCAGTTCTGCCTTGCAGGGGACATTCGGCAATGTCTGGAGCCGTTTTTCCGGTGCTGGCCGAGGGTGGTGGTGCTATTGGCATGTCGTGAGTGGAGGCCAGGAAGGCCCCCAAGCCTTCTGCAAGCAGAGGACAGCGCCCCCGACAGAGAGCTGTCCGGCCCCAGACGTCAGTCGTGCTGAGGTTGAGGCTCATGTCCTACAGGCATGAACAGTTAGTTGTTCTTTGGGCTTTTACTGCCAATTGACTTCCTTAAAATTTTGAGAAATAATTATTTCATTGCTAGATCAGTCTTAGGATGATTACAACTTGAAGTCTGAATCTATCCTTATTTTTTTATTTTCTCCTGATATCTTGCTTAGCTGTTGGTTGAGTTGAAACAATTTTCGTAGACTGCCAAAAACATTGTATGTGATGTTTTCTATGAAAAATCTTCATTTTGCTACCTTTGTTTCACCAAAAAAGAGCACTGTAATTATGTTTGGATTTTTCTTCGAGGGAAACAGTAGGGTTTCCCCAACTAGTTGTTGACAGTTTAATCATACTGAGCTTGTTCACTTTGAGCTGACCAAGATGGTTACCTGCTGACTTTTGTTCATCTGTTGGTGTGGTAGTGGGGTATTTTTGTTTTGTTTTGTTTTTTAGAGAGATTGGAGGGGAGGGAGAGAGGGAAACATCGATGTGAGAGAGATTCATTGATTGGTTGCCTTCTGTATGCACCCTGACTGGGGACTGAACCCTCATTTGCCCTATGGGGAATCAAACCAGCGACCTTTCCGTTTGCAGAATGACGCCCAACAGCTGAGCCTCTCGGCTGGGGCATCTGTTGTTTTCCCTATGCCCTGGCATTTCCCATACTGTATTTAATATTTATTAAGCAGTGAGAGGAAAAGTCACTGCTTTGTAAGGTTTTTGGTAACAGGTTACATTTTCACTTTGGCCTTGCTTCTCTGTCTAGCAGACAGGTCAGGTGTTTCCTTATTTCTTTTGTTTTGATTTCGGTGCTGATGTTAGCTCCCCCAAAGGAAGTGACACTGCTGGAAAAGCACTTTGCAGCCACAAAAGTGTTAAGTACAAAACTGGGAGCGAGAAGTACAGCATAGCTGTCTGCGTGACTTATTACTGAGGAGTCACTTAACGGAAGACCTGGCTTCCCTTTCAGTGCAGTGGTGGCCGTCCTGTCAGAAAAGAGAAATAGCTGGGTTGTCTTCTCGTCTTCAAAAACGATGAGTCCTTTGGTGATGTGGACTTGGTTTACAAGGAGCTAAGCTGTGATTCTCAACCTATTTCATACAGGGCCCACTGACCACCCAGCAAGTGATAGCGAATTTGCAGTAATAATCACCTGGGACCGGATTGGAACCCTCGCGTGAGAGTTTAAAGGCTCAGTAATTCATACCTAGCCCCAGGAACCGTTTAGCATCGCCATCCTGTCCTCTAGGTTCTGAAACTTCAGTGCGTATCAGAATTACCAGGCAGCTTATTCAAAATGCAGGTTCCCAGGCCTTACCTCACACCAGCCAAATCAAACTCTGGGGTGGGGCCAGAGAGTCCGCACCTGTAAGAAGAACTCCAGTGTTTGTGCTGCAGGTGGGCTGTGGGCCACACTATAGAGAAGTTGTCTGGTACCGGCAAGCCACTGGTCGGTCAGAATGCGCAGTAGGAGAAGCGTCAGCTTGGTCATGGGCAGAGCTGGCAGGGTTCAGACACTCACTCCTGGGCCCGGAATCATGGAACTTACCTTCTGCTTCTGCAGATGAGTCAGGAGATGAAGAGTCTGTCTCACAAACGGACAAGACAGAGCTGCAGAACACCCTGCGGACCCTGACCAGCAAAGTGGAGGACCTGAGCACGTGCAACGACCTGATAGCCAAGCACGGCACGGCGCTGCAGCGCTCCCTCAGCGAGCTGGAGTCCCTGCGGCTGCCTGCCGAGAGCAACGAGAAGATCAAGCAGGTCAACGAGCGGGCCACTCTCTTTAGGATCACGTCCAACGCCATGATCAATGTAAGTGCTGGTGGTGTCTGCGTCGCTTCGTGGTTCTTCTCCTCTTTCAAAATGGAATTCTTCCCAAATGCTGGAAAATTGTATTGACAGAGCACAGCGCATTAGGTCCTGCTTCGCTGCTCAGGGGATTTAAGTTACGTTGTTTGTTGCATGAAATAGAACGGGGCACACAGATGGAATGACTTTTATGCTCTGCTCAAATGATCAGGACACTGCTCCCGCCAGGGAGTGAGTTCTGCTGGCGATGGGAATTGCGTCCTCTAACCTCTCTGGGTTGTGGTTTCATTTATTTCGAGCTAACTGTATCTGTTAGAACTAAAAGATCTCATGGGTCCTTTCCACTGTCAAGTTCTTTGAGCTTTTAAGTTGCAGTCTGATCCTTAGTGTTAATGCATCTGGCCCACAGAATGGTGAATGGGGGCTGGGTCAAGTCCTGGTGAGAACCTTGTAATACTAGTTGCCGGTATTCCCATCTTTACTCCTTGCTTTCAGGGGTAACTTTGAGTGGTAAAACAAAACACCCAGCTTTGGATACTTTTTGTTTAAAAAGAAGGGGCCAATGCTTCTGCCTCCTTATGACTTCTGTCTTAATGGCTGTTGTTGGTTGGCGGAATACCTCTGCTGCTTGGCTGCGAGACTCTTACGTAAAGCCAAAGCACCGCTGGCATTAGCAGTGCATTTCAGATCCTGGGTGATTGGTGTGAAATGAATACATGGTTTAAAATGCCGTTTGTCCTCTACTGGTGACTGATTCTCACCTGGCAGGTTGTTTTAGCAGCTTCTACACGAGAACCCTAGAAGACATTTCATAACATGAGTGAGAAGGAAACTCTCTGAGAAACGGCTTATGTGGTTTTTTTTTCCTCATCTTATTAAATGGGATGAAATTACTTCACTAGGGCCAGGTTTTCCCTCGTCGAGGGAGTGATAATAAGACATTTGCTGAGAGCTGCTGTGGCTCTCGCGGCTCCTGGAGATCGAAGGTCTTCCCTGAGACCCAGGGGAAATTTAAGTAATTATGCTCGTTTAAAACCCTTTTGTTCCTTATAGAAAGTTGTGATAACCTTTATTTTCATATCATCTTCTGAAGTGTGGAACGTTCGCAGGAGGCAGAGCAGACACATGGTTTTGTGCGCTGGGGGGACATCAGCTGTCTGCAGGCCTCCTCTGCTCCCCAGCACTGGTGCGGGTTTCTCCTGTCTAGCCGTGCGCTCTTTTTCCAAACTGTGGCACCACTTAGTGGTTGTGCCTGCTTTTCCGGTCCTCTTGTGATCAGGAAAACCTCACAAATCACGCAGGTCAGTGAATCAACAGTGAGTAATGCTGCCTGTTATCCCTGCCAGGTGAACACCTTGCTCCACGATCGTTTTTCCTCTGTTGATACGAAAAATTTGCTAAATAAAACAGCTCTTGACTGAAAATTTTCTCCTGAAACTGAAACTTTAGTTTGGACTTTACTCTTGAAACTGTGCTCATTTTGTTCTTTGGGGCAATTCTGCTCTAAATTGTAAGGGTCCAGAATTTGTGTCAAAGGGAATGATTCCTTGGAAGTCAGAGGAAAGTTGTGTCTTATTCTCTTCTCCTCTCATGTACTGCCTATACCTTTTTCATAAATGGTGCTGCTTAAAATTCATTGCTTTTTGTTTTGTTTTTTTATCCCTGTCTTGTTTCCTTTATACCTTTTAGCTGATGGTGGCTAGGCCTTAAGTGTAACGTGCATGTTAGAAGTTACTGTCCTAGCACACCACATCTCTAAGAGGGGCTTATATCAAAGGAAGTATACATTTCACTCAATTTCTTAGGACAGAGCTTTTCTTTACTACCACAGTGAATCTAATCAGAGGAGTAAGCTTGACACAGTCAGAGTATCCATTTGCTAGTCAGGGAACCTTCTATGTTCTAGGTGCTATGCTAGGAGACAGAACAAATGTGGGGGTAGTCCCTGCCCGCAGGGAGATTGCTCTCTAATGGGGCAGGGGGGGGGGCAGAGAAGTGACCAGACCACATGGACTGTGCTGAGTGCGTGGCAGAAATAGCACGGGCTGCTATGGGATGGTGCATTGGCGGTGTTTAGCTCAGACTAGGAGAAGTTAGAATTCAACTAAATTCTGAAAGACCGGAGAGAGCCTTCCTCCGAGAAAAGGGAACACAGAGCCTGGGTCGCTGAAGTCCAGCTGCTCCGCTGAACTGTCTGCGCAGCCTGGGGCGGCCTGCTTCCTCCGTGACCTCAGTTTCTTCTGTGTAAACGGTGATAGTACTGGTAGCTGCTCACAAGCTGTTGACAGGCTTTTCTCAGATCACTGGTAGAAAGTGTTCAGCAAAGTGCCTGACACGTAACTGTCTCTCACTCAGTTTTCATTGTGATCAATATCATTAACAGGAAGTGAGGGAGAAGAGTGGATCCAGGTAGAGGTGTGACGGATGCGGATCCTGTCCTCTCTTCCAAGGTTTGGTAATTGACCTTTAGTGGAGCAAGGTAGTAGTTGGGGATGAGGCTGGGAAAAAAGGTGTGAGGAGGTGATGGGGTGCAGATCATGCTTAATGGATTTGTAGTAGTGCATTTAAAGAGGGTACAATCAGTTTTGGCGCAGCCTTAATATAATAGCCAGCACCTTACTGAATGCTTACTGTGAGCCTGTACCATTCTAAATGCTTTACATGTAAAGCAACAGCCCTTTGAGGTAGTCACTATGGTCGCTCTCTGTGTACAGATGAGGAGGATGGAGCACAGGGAGGTTAAATTACTTGCCTAGAATTCCATAGCTAGACAGTGAGGTAGAGCTGTGATTAGAGCCCCAACAACCCTGCTCCAGTGTACGTACTCTGCACTGCACTGCCTCTGAGCATGGACGACGGGGCAAAGTGTGCACCTGGCTGGGTAGCCCAGTTGGTTAGAGTGTTGTCCCAATACGCCAAGGTTGTGGGTTTGATCCCCCGTCAGGGCACATGTAAGGATCAACCAATGAATGCGTAAATACATGGAATAACAAATCTCTCTCTCAACCTCTCTCACTCTCTCTTCCTTTCTCTCTAAAAATCAATAAATTTTTTTTTAAAAATAAAGAAGTGTGCAGATTCCAGAAATATTAAAGAAGAATCCATAGGACTTGATAATTGGATGTGGAGAGGGACTAAAGACTCAGAATTGAGGATTCTCCTTGGTTTTCTGGCTGGGGCAGGTGGGAGGGCCCGGAACTGCTGTGCCACGGGGAACTCCAAAGGGAGAGGTAGAGTCGGGAAGGGAACCTGGGGAGTTCAGGTTGGGACTCACAGATTTTGAGATTATCTTGAGCCATGGAAGGGTAACTGGATATTCTGGTCTGAAGCTTGATGAGCACATAGCTGGAATTATTGATTTCATAATCATTAGCATATAGGTAAGAGTTGAAACTGGGTGTAGATATTTTATTTACCTTATAGCTTCTCTAGAACAGAGTGTTGAATTTGAAGTTTACATTGCTTCATTTTTTTTTCATTTATTTATTAAGCAAACTTTACCAGGCTCCTACTATGTACAAAGCCACTAAGATACGAATTAACTATAAGTTGTGTCTTCGTGATGCTTATTATCCATATGGAGAGACAGAAAATCAGTCATGACGTTGCTGTGGCCAGTGTAGAACAGAGTATGTGCCAAGTGCTGTGGAAATGTAGAGAAGAAACTGGCTGGGGGGAAGTGCCACGGAAGAGTAACATTTGCCATTGATAGACAGTTAAGAGGTCTTGGCCAAGTAGAGAAAAGTGGTAGGAAAGGGCATCCTGGGCAGAGCGAATAACATAGGCTGTGATAGGAAGGCCTAAAAGAAAGCTGTCGGTCCAAGAAATGGTGAGCATTGCAGCTGGTCCCAGGAAGATGCAGGGGCCTGGAGAGGAGGATGCAGGGCAGGTGGTGGCCCTGCTGTGAAGGGCCCTTATGTTTATAACCGGTAGTTAGGCAGCCAGTGAAGCGACTGAGGTGATCAGACTGGTGTTTGTCTCTAGAGCCTTTCTTTGATTCCTCAGGTGGGCTTCTAACTTTTAACATCAGTTGTTTCTTTATGGCCAAAATGAATACAAATTGATGTCCCCGTATTTGGTCTAATTCAGTGCAGCTTTCTCTGTTCTCAGTGTCTGAATTCCTCAGCTACACGAGACTCGAGTTTAGTCAAGAATTTATTGAAGGCAGTCATCCTCTGTTGTTTCTCTATCTCAGTCAATAGATTTTTTTTCCTCTCGGTGCAGTTCACATAGCTGCCCTTTGTGATGTTGCCACAAATACTTTGTCTAGGTTTACTGCTCATTTGGCATTTGGTTGGTCCTCATGACCAGGGAAATATAAAAGAACCGTGACAAACCATGGTCATTTTTTTTCTGGAGTTGACCTTGATTGCATCAGGGAGCTGGCTGTCCCTGATACTGTGGAATAACAGGGAAAGTCTTTCATTGGAATCCGTGTGTTCAAGTTCCCAGAATAAGGTTCCTTAATGGGCTTACAGAGGCCTGAGGGGGATTTCTGACTAGTCGAGCTGATGTGACACATATTAACTCTTTTCCCCTACAGGCCTGCAGAGACTTCCTTACGTTAGCCCAGACCCACAGTAAAAAATGGCAGAAGTCACTACAGTATGAAAGAGACCAGCGCATCCGGCTGGAGGAGACCCTGGAGCAGCTGGCAAAGCAGCACAATCACCTGGAGAGGGCCTTCCGCGGGGCCACAGTGCTGCCGGCAAGCACCCCCGACAGCGTGGGCTCCAGTAAAGGTAGGACGCTGGTGGGTGAGCTCCGTGTTCTCCGGAAGCAGTGACTCGTACGAAATGGGATAACTGGAGCCGCTTATTTCTTTTGGCTTTTCCACCGTTTCCATTGGTTGCTGTGTTTGTGATTAGATTTAAGCGAGCCTGCCTTGCCAGGTTTTGGTAAATGTAGCCAAGGTAAGTGAATAAGGCTTTTCCCCTTGTAGATCGGTGCTGCTCTGGCAAAGGAGACATGAGTGATGAGGATGATGAGAACGAGTTTTTTGATGCGCCTGAGATCATCGCCATGCCTGTAAATTTGGGCCACAAGTAAGTTATCTTTGACTCTCCACAAGAATGAACGTATCTGAACATCAGAAGGTTAGAAATGTTTCAGTGAAAGGGTCGTGGCTGTCAGTGTTTACTGAGCTCTAGGCCCTGTCCCGTAAGTAGACGGAGAACTGGTAGCTTTTTAACCTGAACAGATTGTCCAGAGATGTTTAAATTCATACGTATTTTATTCTAAGTGTCTTTTGATCACCCACTAATAAGTTGTGCAGTGTGCTTAGTATTCTGCCTGGTAAAGACACAGCGAGGACCAAACTCTAGTCCTGCTCTTTGTTCTAATTCTCGCCCATTTCCCGCCCGTGTAGACGCACTGACAGCAACATCAGTGGCGCCAGCAGTGACATCAGCCTGGATGAGCAGGTAAGTCTTATTTGGGAGTTATCTGAAGTGAGGGACTTGAGGTGTGATTCCCAAGGACTTGTTTGTAAAGCACTTAGAGAAACAGAAAGTGCTGGAATTTTTCTTTTTTTAGGAGAGGGGAAAGGGAGGTTATGAACACCAGGTTTTCTGTTCTTTGCGGGAGATTGAATGGCTCTGTGTTTGTTCTCAGTACAAGTACCAGCTGGAAGAGACCAAGAAGGTCAAGAGAACTCGTATACCACAGAAGCCAAACTACAGCCTCAATTTGTGGAGCATCATGAAGAACTGCATCGGAAAAGAACTCTCAAAGATCCCCATGCCGGTGAGGCTCTCACACGCCCAGGCCGCCGCCTAGAGGCCCCCCAGGCCTCAGTGGGGCGGGGCTGCCATGATGGCCCACCCACTGGTGTGGCAGTCTGTGGCGCGGGGTTGGTGTTGGGTACCCTTAGAGTTGTGTCTGTCCCTTAAAATTATCTGCTTTTGTTTGGGCTGTGGTGTGTTCTCAGATCACCGCGAATCATCTCTTCAGCAGTTTACTTAAGAACAGATTTCTAGGCTAGCTGTACAAAGATAATAGTTTCTATTGTCAAGAAATGTGTAGTTTAAAGGCGGCAGGCATGAAAACAGGTAGAAAACATTATTTTCTATCTGTTGTTTGAAAGTGCTGGACAGACGAAGTGCTGGACAGACGAAGGTTTGGGGAGCACAGAAGCAAAAACAATTCATTCCAACCGAGAAGGCGAGGACCATCGCCACGGTGAAGATGGTGTCTGGGCTGACCTCCCTGCTTCCTGTCACGCCCTCTTCCAGTCTGTCCGCCCTGTTGCCAAAGTGACCTTTTCAAAGTAGAAAACGTAGATGTGTCACTCCTTAACTTAGCACCCATTACCAAGGTCTTTCCGGCTTGGAGAGAAGGCCGATTCCTTGGTGGGCTTGATGCTTCCTCCCCGAGGACAAAGCTGTGTCCACACGTGGCTGGTGTCCTGGTCGTGGGGAGCTACCCTCAGGTGCTTAGAGGCAGCTTGTCTCTTCCCTCAGGGCATTTGCACACACTGCTCTTTCTGCTGGGGATTTCAGCAGCTCCTAACCCACCCTTGCCACTTCTCTTTTGCTAAATACCCTTTCTGTCAGGGTTCGGCTGTAGTGTCGTCTCTTTCAGCACAGCTTCATCCGTGCATCCAGTCAGGGTGAGATGGTATCTCTCCTGTGCTCTAATGAGTCCAGTGTCTGTGTCTGGGAAAGGGATAGCACTCGCTTCTTCATCCCACAAGCATTCACTGAGCACTTGTTATCTGCCTGGTGTTGTAGCAGCATGTTGGTTAGGTATAGGTTCAATATAAAGAAAAAATTCGGCCCTGGCTGGTGTGGCTCAGTTAGTTGGAGCATCATCCCTTAGACCGAAAGTTTGCAGATTCGATTACCGTGCACCTCTGGCATGGTCGGGGTGCCTGCCAGAGGGCAGCCGAACGACGTAGATGTTCCTCTCTCTCTCCCCCTCCCTTCCTGTCTCTCTAAAAGCCATGAAAAAATGTCCTTGAGTGAGGACATATAACAAATAAAAAACAAATTCGAAACATATTGGTTTGAACCAGGGGTCAGCAGACTGTGAGCCTTGGGCTAAATCTGGCCACTATCTGTGCAGGCAGCAAGCTAGCAGTAGTTTGTGTGTGTTTTATTTTAAATTTATTGGAGCAACATTTGTTAATTATATGATTGTTTTTGCATTTTTAAATGCTTGGAAAAAAACCAAAAGGAGAATTTCATGTCGTGAGAATTATATGAAATTTAGATGTTAGTGTCTGTAAAGTTTTATTGGAACGCCGTGATGCTCGTTTGCTTGCCTATCATTGCTGCTTTCGTCCCGCAGGAGCAGGGTCGGATGGCTGTGACAGAGGCCATATGGCCCTCCAAGCCTAGATGTTGACTGTGTAGCCTTTACCGAAAGAACTTGGCCGCCCCCGCCTTAGACAAACACTAGCTTACTCATTCTCATGGTAAAATCTAGAAGGAGCTGGCTCGGGGCTGGTTCTATACTCCACAGTGTCCAGGTGCTTTTCTGTCCTCTCCTTCTGCCGCCTGTGGCCTCAGTTTCTAGGTCTGAAATGGCTGCTCCGGTTTGGGCCATCAGGGTCTCCTTCCAGTTGGCAGGAAGGAAAGAGAAGAAGGGTGTGCTTCCTGGAATTGCATAAACCCTTTCACTTCGATCTCTTTGGCCAGATCTCGGTTATCACATGGCCACAGCCAGCTGGGAAAGAGGCTGGCAGTGAAGATGCTATGTTTGGTGGCACCACCTAGTTAAAAGTGCGGAGTTCTGCCTCTTACAGAAGGAAGGGAGACCGAGTGGTGGAGGGTGGCTGCAGGTTCTGCGCACAGCCAGGTGCTTGGCGTCCAGAAATACAGAAAACATTCTCCTGCCCTCTCGGGGCTTATGGACCAGTGATCACACACTGCGTTCCTCATGGGCAGACACTGTCTTACTGGTTTTTATAACCTCGATTCTTCACCAGGGCCTGGCACATACACACCATTCAGCAAATGCTGAAGCGATCAGTTAATTGGGTCTCGGAAAACCAATAGATTTATATGTAAGTGTGTAAGATTTCTGTTTAAAAAATGTTGACCTCCAGATGAGGCCGTGAGTAAGCACACTGTACTTGGTTCACTGGGGGCCTAAGAGAAGTCCCACTTGCCTGGTGCCTTGAAGGAAGTGCCTTGGGAAGGTGGGCTGGGAAGGTGGGTCTTCGCAGCCTTGGAAATGCAGGTCCTGTTTCTGAGAGCAGGACACAGCTTCTGAGTGCAGGTGACCGCTCTGTCCTCCTTTACCATTAGTTCCTTGTTGACTTTGCCACTAGGAATGTGCAGTCCAGCACCCGTTTGCCTCCAGGTCTCGACCTTGCCCTTCCCTGCTCTGTGCTGTGTCATGGGAAGGCTGGGTGCTCTAGGCTGTTTATCTGGCTTCCGTGTCTGCTGGCATCTGGCTGGGCTCCACCAGTGCAAGGTGCCAGTAGGAGTTTGCAGCAGGGGGGAGGGAGGAACCCCAGGGTACTTAACAGGGGTTCTAGCTTCGGCCAGATGCCTTTGGCCTTTAGGCCAAGTAGTACCACTGCTGCCGTCTGTGCCTTCAGCTTACCAGTGGCTGTGGCTTCCTGCTAATGATAACAACCTCTAGCCTGTCTTTTTGGGCTGCCCGACTCTCCGTCAGCTGTATAACTGATTCCCTGCTTCCCTCCACTTTAAATTCACAGATTCATTTGTTTCCCTATTAGGCCTCAGAGTGATAAAGTGACCAATGTGAAAAGCTTGGCACTTTTAGAGTAACTGTGGTTCCAGGAACGGTTGGGGGTCAGTTGGGTGTGTGTGAAAAGCAGTGATGGCTTAAGGACTCAATTCAGTGAGGCAGCAGGCTGCTGTGTCTTCTAGCCACTGGGAGACGATGCCACCCGTCCCCAGTTTTTCTCAGAATGTCTGGAAATATTACTTAACGTCACCTAAAATTCTGCCAATGAGAAATTTTGTTGGCATAGTTAACAAGCATCCCCTGTGGAAAAAAACAAAGGCTCAAGTCTTACCAGTCTGTCGCCCCTCTCAGTGTGCATGCTTCTTGTCAAGTGCTGTCCCCGTGGGGCCAGGACGGTGGTGTGAGGGAGGGGCACACTGTTTTGGTTGAGGGAGGGTCGGTCCTGTGGTCCTGTGGCTCTGTCTTCATTGGAAAGTTTTCACAGAGAAATGCGTGGTAGATTCCTCACAGAAGAAGCAGGCTCTAGTATATTATTTAGAATTGTACAAATGCAAAGAAACAAACGTAATATTAGTAATGGTTGTCCTTAGCTGATGGCATTTCAAGTAAATTTTTCCTTCATACTTTGCTTTTAAAATTTGTTCTAGTGGAAATTATAAAGTATTTTGTAATTGGGAGGACAGTTAACACGAGGGGGGTCTGTGGCTCAGGGGTTGGCCGGTAGGAGGCTGGACAAAAATGCAGAAAAAGAGGTGGACTGTAGGAAAGAAAAGCGTCATTTTTGTTTAGTTTGGTTAACTGAAATGTTGCTTTAGGCTAGCTCCATTCACGAGAAAGGACATTTTTTTTCCTTCCTCTGTTCTCTGGATTCAGAATTTAGGCTAGTGATATCTGGGTCTATTCAGCTGCATTGTAGGTTAAATTAGCTCTTTTTTTAGTAGCATTTTTAAAAATACTAATGTCATCTTAAATTCCAGTCAATTTAAAAGGTAACTTTTTTTTTTTTAAGATTTTATTTATTTATTTTTAGATAGAGGAGAAGGGAGGGAGAAAGAGCAACGTATGGTTGCCTCTCACGTGGCCCTCACTGGGGACCTGGCCCGCAACCCAGGCATGTGCCCCGACTAGGAATCGAACCGGGACCCTCTGGTTCCCAGTCCGCGCTCAATCCACTGAGCCATACCAGCCAGGCCTAGAAGGTAACTTTTTTTTTAAGGGGGAGACGACGTGTTCTGTTCACTTCTCTGCACTCAGTGAGTAGCGTAGGGTGCCCGGCACACAGGAGGGCTCAGTGAATATTTGTGGAATGAATGAATGAGTGAACAGCTTCTCCCCAGCAGAAGCACACTGATATCCAGTGGGTGAGTGCCATAAGTTGGCTCTAAAACTTGAAAGATGGAAACACTCACAGCCCCCTCTTAGTTCCCATTAAAAGCACCCCAGGTCCAAAATAACAACTGTCCAGCCTCAGAGTTAAGAAGTCAGAATCCTGGCCTGATGTAGAACTGAACCGATACTTCACGGTCATCTAGTCCAGCGGTGGAAGTGATCTTGTAATGTCTTCATTTCACTAGCCAGGGCATGCCTGTACTTAAAAGTTACTACCCTTTCTTCTCTCAAGACTGTTAATACCAACCTTTTTCTCTGGGTATAGTTGTGCTGAAATATATTTCCTCTTTTATTCGTTCATTCAGCACCTATTTGATGATGGTCTCCTGTGTGTGAGGCATTCATGGCTTTGCACGAGCCGTGGTGAGCAAAGAGCTTACAGTTAGTGATATCAGTGAACACAGTGCTGCGTGCCACTCACTGACGTGAGCAGTGGGCCTGGGAGAATGGATTGCTGGCAGGTTAGAGCTCAGAGCTGCTCCACTGAGCGAAGGCCACTTCTCTTACCAGCGATTTGCTTTATCGTTGTGACAACTCAGCGTGTTTCTCCACCTGCAGAAAAGTGAAACTGTGTCGTACAGAGGTGTGGGCAAAGTTTTTATATCTGTTCTCTTTCTGACAGGTGAACTTTAACGAGCCCTTATCCATGCTTCAGCGCCTCACTGAAGATCTGGAATACCATGAGCTATTAGACCGAGCTGCAAAATGTAAGAACTCTCTAGAACAGCTCTGTTATGTTGCAGCTTTCACCGTGTCCTCCTACTCCACTACTGTCTTCCGTACCAGCAAGCCATTCAACCCGCTCCTTGGGGAGACCTTCGAGCTGGACCGAGTAGAGGAGAATGGGTACCGATCCCTCTGTGAGCAGGTAAAGGTGCCCAGAACTGTGACACCTTTCCTTTTCGAAGAAAGACTTCATATTTTGGGTTGCTCTCTCCATCCTTGGGTGTTGTGTTTGCCGAATTTCCAGTCCCTGTCATCCCCCACTGCCTTCTTTTCCTTCAGGGCTTCCACCCTGCTGTGGGTGTAAAAATGTCAAGTGTGAATTTCAGGTGTTCATCAATTAATGGGCAATACCTTTTCCTTCTCCTTTCTTCCTTCTTAATTTGAACCACTGGTTTCTTCAAGGTGAGTCATCACCCGCCTGCTGCTGCACACCACGCCGAGTCCATAAATGGCTGGACATTGCGTCAGGAAATCAAAATCACCAGCAAGTTTCGAGGCAAATACCTCTCCATTATGCCCCTAGGTAAGGCCACCATCTTCGTAAGATCTCGTGCTCCCAGAACAACGGGCTGTCCGGCGCGGTGGAGGAGGGCACTGGTGTGGGCGTCGGGAGACCGAAGTCTGGTGTGGGCGCCGAACCCGACTAGTTGGCTTTGTGCCAGTCATTTAACTTCTCAGCTGTCAAGCGAGTGAGAAGGCACGAGACTCTAAGGACCCATCCAGTCATAACATTTTGTCTTCTTAGCTACATCTAATGCGTCTTTAAGTACTATTTAAAAATATAAATTCTAACATGCAAAAAAAAAATCCTATCTCTTAACTGGCGTTTCCCCCATTACCCTAGCAGCCAGGTTCTCTATAAATCAAAACTCTTGTGACTGCGGGGTTAGGTTTCTCAGCTACCCCTCCCCCGTCTCCTCTCCTTTTTCTCCTCTCTCTTCCTCTGCCAGACAGGTTAGGTATTATTTATGTAATGGCTGAACCCCAGGTAAAAGTGAAACTTGATTTTAAAAGAACTTAATGGATTACAAGTTAGTTGTGCATCAAGAATAAAAAGGCCTGGGAATAGGAACCCTACTCTGGAATGTTAGGGAGCCTGTTTTCAGGGAAGTGAGATTGTTCAGAAGGCGCAGCAGAGATTCTCGGCGCCGTTGAACGAGAGCAGCCACGCCGGGCCGTTTGTGGACGGAAGAGTGAGTGCTGCAGGGAGAGCAGCGCAGCGCCCATGGAAACTGAGCGGCTCTCTAGAGGCACTGGCTGCCTGAGCCCCCGCGCTCTCGCTCTCCTGGTCCTGGCCCGTCCGGGGGCCTCGCTGCAGGCCTTGCTTACGGCACTGCAGTCGTTGTCTTGCGTGAAGTTCTCTCAGAGACGCCAGCTCCAGCAGGCAGAGTGCAAACTAGAAGTTAGCCAGAAAAAAATCCAGCGGTCGTTTGTAATCACAAAAGGAGAGAAGAAACGGGAGTGTTAATTCTGTCACTTCGTGGTTAATACACAAAAGGCCCTGAGGTCTCCTTTGAAAAGGAGACAAAGTGATTTTGGTCTTGATCTTTACTGAGGACCTTTTAAAATGTTCTCATTGCTTAATTATCTTTGAAGCTAATAATTTCAGGAGTATTAAGGTGGAGTGGTAAACACCGGGATGTTCATACCTCATTTTCAGAACTAGGGCGTCAGTGGTCAATATGACTTTCACCTCAGAGGCCACGTGTGGATCTCTAAAGAGACACAGTGTATTTAATTCTCAGGAGGGTTGTATATGCCTTTGAAAAGTAGCAACAAACTTCGTTTACCAGTGATGTGCTATATGTTATCATTTGATTAATCTGGAATTCTTTGAGGGGTAAGTAACCATATGAACACGGTCTAATTGGTAGATCTAATTTTTTAGAGCTAAAAAAATATCTTTGATGGGATTCCATTCCTGTGGTTATTTGAGGAGTCAGGTCACTAGGATGTGTTGTTATGAGTCCCTCCATCTGTTAGATGCGGGTACCTGCCGTATAACGGGCATGGGAATGTAAGTGAACAACACCCAGATCCCAGCCTTTAGAAGGAACTTCAGTGAAGAATTGACACAGTGATGGAAACTGAACACGAAAGTATAGAGAGTGGGATTTCCAGAATTAGCCCTGGGGATCGCTGTATTTAATGTTTTGGGATCAGTGATTCAGAAGGAGAATCATGCAGTGAAGCTTTCTCATTTGCAGTGGCACTCAACTCCCAGAGGGGACACTGTCAGCCCAAAAGATGTCACTGAAGAAAGATATATGAATAGGGTTGTGAGTGAATAGGCAGATAGATGTTATTTAAAAAAAAAATGTTTATTGTTGTTCAATTACAGTTGTCCCCATTTTTCCCCCCATTGCTCTCCCCTGCACTGCCCACTCCCCCTCCCACAGTCAGTCCTCCTCCCTGTTGTCCTTGTCCATGGGTCCTGTATACACGTTCCTTGACTTGCCCCTTCCCCTTCTTCCCCCTCCCCATTTACCCTCCTCCACGCTCCCCGCTGGGCACTGTCAGTTTGTTCTTTATTTCCATGTCTCTGGTTCTGTTTTGCCCGCTTGTTCGTTCTGTTGATTGGGTTCCACTTACAGATGAGATCATGTGGTATTTGTCTTTCACCGCCTGGCTCATTTCACTTAGCACGATGCTGTGCAGTCCCTCCCTGCTGTCTTGAAGGGTATGAGCTTCTTCTTTGGCAGATAGATGTTTTTTGAGGTGGTAGCAGGGGGTCCGAGTCTCCCTATAAACTAGACTGAACAGGTTAGAATTCTTGCAATCTGGAAAAAAGAATGCTTCTAGAAAATATGATTGAAGTTGCAAAATGATAAAGACCATGAATTTTCTCGAGTACCAGGGTGTTGGAATTAGGTTTTCACCCTGAAGTTTAAAGAGATACATTTAACTAAGAACAGTTTTTAAGTAAGAACATTATTGCATAGTTCTGGGGTTCCCTAGCCCCAGAGCAGTCGCAGTTTGAGAACGGGAGTGAAGCAGCCGTTCAGCCCGTTGGTCTCCGTGTCGCTGACACTCTGGCCCCGACCTTGAATTTGGCCCTGAGTGATACTTCAGTCAAAAAATCCCCCTCGTACATTTTATCCTTTCTTCCAGTTTCTAAGTTTTTGATCAGAATGCTTAATCTATTTATATTTACTGTAATTACTGATCAGGTAGGGCTTACATCTGCTAGATTGTATTTGTTTCCTGTACCTCCTATGTTTTTTTGTTCCGCTAGTCTTCCGTTAGTGCCTTCTTTTGTGTTAAGTAGATTTTTTTTTGAGTTTACCGTTTTGGTTCTCTTGTTATTTCTTTTACTGTATTTTTTAGAGGTATTTTCATAGCAGTTATTCTGGGTATTACAATTAACTTCCAACTATCTAGTGCAGATTAATAGCAATTTAATTTCAATTGTGTACAAAAACTTTGCCATGTATATGGATCTATTACCTTTCCCCTCCTTTCTGCTTTTGTTTTCATACAAATTGTATTTTTTACACTATAACTCTATCAACATAGTTTTATAACTGTTGCTTTATGCAGTTTTCTTTTAACTCATACAGGAGAAAAAAAGAATTGCAAGCAAAAAATACATTTATACTGTCTTTTATATAGTTTTCTTTTTTGGTCTCTTTATTTCTTAATGTAGATTTAAGTCACTATCTAGTGTCCCTTCATTTCAGCCTGAAGGACTTTAGTATTTCTTAGAGGGCAGATCTGCTAGCTATGCATTCTTTCAGGTTTTGTTTGTTTGGGAATGTCTTATGTTTGCCTTTGTTTATGAAGAATAGGTTTGCCAGATATAGAATTCTTGATTCGACAGTCTTTTTCCCCCAGCATTTTGAATTTGTTATCCCACCGCCTTCTGGCCACCATGGTTTCTAATCATCTTATTGAGGATCACTTAAATGTAAAGCATCACTTCTTCTTTCTGCTTCCAGGACTCTCCTTGTCCTTGTCCTTGAATAGTTTGATTATGATGGATTTTGGTGTGGTGCTCTTTGAGTTTATCCTACTTGGAGCTCATTGAGCTTCTTGGATGTGTGGATTAAGGTGTTTGTCACATTTGGGGAATTTCTGGCCTATGTTTCCTCTGCTGCTCCAACTGTTATCACCTCCTCAGGCAGCTGCTGTGTTAATCCATCGTTTGCCACTGATGGTTTTGGTAATCACCCTAGGGACAAGGCTGTTTGAAGCGACCAGGTGCTGAGTCAGGTCACTTCAGGTGAGCCTTGCGAGTGGGAGTTTACAAGGAACTACCCCATAGGTCAGGTCATGACACTTCTTTGAAAGTGGGACTTTTGGGGAGTTCATACTTGTTGGTGAAGTGTGAGGCTGCCCAGAAGTGTTTGCGAGGCTGCTTGCTGGGTTTCAAGGCCACTGCCAGACTGGTGAGAGGAGGGTGGGAGCAGAGCAGGTTAAAACGCCCGCCCCAAAACTCATTTTCTTACTGAGATTCAGTCATTTCTCTTGAATAAATGCTTCTTAAATTATTATAAGCCTTTGGTTAATTTCCAGAGTTCTGAAAACGTTGATTCTGATAATTTTTGCTAGTGTTCTTATTGATTTGATTGAGGAGCAGATATAGGCAAGTCCTTACTACACCATCTGGAAATGGCTGTCTTCCCCTGCATACATTTTAAAAGGCCCTGATTTTCAGTCTTAAACTTAATGTCAAGTTTTCAAAACGCAAATATTATATACAAAGGCAGTCATAGGACGTCCTTTTCTCTCCACTACCCCTGTGAGCTGGAAGGGACTCTCCGTAGAACAACAGGTGCGTCATCAAGGTGAGAAGCAGCGTTATGGTGTTGGGCTGCACGCATGTTCTGACCTTGTTTTGAACTTCAGCTCTGGCAGTCTCTCGCTTTGTGACCTTGGGCAAATTACTTGACCTCTCAGAGCTTAGAGTTTTCATTGGTAAAATAGGGACATGGTAGGCTGAATAAGGCCCCCTAAGATATGTCTGCATTCTAATGTCTGGAAGCTATGAATATGTCACTTTACATAAGGACGTTTGTAGGTGGGGTCAAGTTAAGGATCTCGTGATGGGGAGATAATCCTGGGTTGTCCTTTGGGCTCAGTATAATCACAGGGCTGTTGTAAGAGGGAGCGTGGCAGGTCAGAGTTGGTGACAACAGCTGCAAGACACGCGAGTGTTGCTGGGAAAGGACCGCAAGCCAAGGAGTACGGGCGACCGCTGGGAGCGGGAGGGGCAAGGAGCCTGGTTCTCTCCTAGGGCCTTCAGACGGAACACAGCCCTTCCGACTCTTCTGATCTCCGGAACTGCAGGGCACAGGTCGCATTGTTTTAAGCCACTAAGTTGTGGCAGCCGGTTCCAGCAGCAATGGGAAATAAATGGAGGGGAATAGTGCCTGCGGCTGAGGCATCAGCAGGTGTTTGAGAATCACTGTGCCAGAGAATATTCCAGGTGCTGTGGGTACAGTGGTGAACAAAGGCCACTTTACTCTCATTTAGCTGGCATTCTTTTCTTAAGTAGACAAACAAGTAAATATATAAATAATTTAATTCCGTATGTGGTAGGCCTATGAAGAAAATAAAGTAGAGGTAGGAGTTGATGAGAAACGAGTGTGTGTGTGGTTCCTTGGATAGGGTAGTCAAGGAAATTCTCTCTGAAAAGCTTCCATTTGAGCAGAGACCTGAGGAGCAAGAAGAAACCAACCAAGAGTTGATGTGAGGGAGAGTGTTCCAGCCAGACAGAACCCCCAAGATAAAGGCCCGAGTGGGCGGCAGGCACGGAGCGCGTGAGAACAGCAAGGCCACAGCAGCGAGTTCGGAGCGAGCCGGCCGGGCGTGGAGGAGTCGGAGGTTTTACTCCCAGTGCAGTGGGAAGTCGTTGAGAGATTTTTCTCAGTGTGGCAAGTTGGTGTGCCATGTTTTAGACAGATCATTTTGACGAGAGACTTTAACACGTTAAGCGCAGAGCCGATTTTGCTGGGCTTTCCGTTCAGGCGGCAGGCCGGCGACCACTCGACGGGCGTTGAGTTAGAGTATAAACAGGCGCACAATGGTGCAGCCAGTGCAAAACTTCATTAAAGTTACAACATTTATTTTTTAACCTTAATACTGCCGGTCCCACGCACCGATGTCGCCCAAACGAAAAGTCCACTGTCAGTCTCTGGGGACTGACGCCGCGCTTAGCGTGTTAAGGGGGCAAAAGTGGAAGCTGGGACACCAGAAAAGTGGTTCTAGAGGTTCCGGTGAGAGGAGATGGGGGTAGGCTGCAGCGGCGGTGGAGAGGCGTTGGCGGGAGATTGAAGATGTGTTTGGAAGATGTCTGTGCAGAGTGAGTGAGGTGGTATACGAGGAGAAGCCAGCGCAGTGTCTGGTGCGCAGCCGGGCCCTCAGCAGAGTTGCTGTTGGTGTTAATGTCACTGTCATGGTCGTCACCCTGACAGCTGCAGTCCCAGGGCAGCTTCAATCTTCTGTGCGAAAAGGGCACACCTAACCCACCGTGTGTCTCTTCACTAGTGGTTACACAGGGAGCTTACAGTTACACCATTCCTGGATTGACTGTGTTATTGACTCTACACGCACACAAACACACACCCCTTGTTTTGCCGTGTATAATGCGCTCCCATGTATAATGTGCACCCTTATTTTCCCCTCAGAACGTTGGGCAAAAGTGCACATTGTACATGGCAAAATATGGCGCATATACATACACACATATGTATATATATATGATTCAAAGTAATAAATATATATTTCTTTAAATTTTTAATTATTTTGATTCCTCAGTCGCATCTGTTCAAACAACTAACTGAGTTTGGTTTGGTATTCATTGGAGATTAGCTCAAAGGAACAGGAGAGGACTGTATCTACTGAGTGCCTGTTATGTTTCAAGCATGTTGCTATGTAAATAAACAGACGTTTGCAGCACAAGGTGTGGTTACCCCAAGTTTACAAATAGATAAAACTGAAGCCTAGGAAAGCAGAAACTTGCCCAGGGTGTGGTACTGCAATGCAGCTCTGATGCTGACAGCCCAGAGTAATAGCAACCACATCGGTAAGAGCAGTCTCCAGCAAGCCTGCCCTCACTTCAGATGCCAGCCCCGAGCTGGGAGGCCCACAGCCCACCTGCACGCAGATTCACAGGTACCCACAACTCCTTCAGGGTCAATAATTTGCTAGAATGACTCACAGGACTCAGGAAAATGCTATACTCATTGTTACAGTTTTATTATAAAGGGTACAAATCAGGGCCAGCCAAACAAAGACACACACAGGGTGAGGTCTGGGAAGGCCCTTCCATGCCCTCTCCCCATGGAATGGGGGCACAGGACCTCCTGGCACATTGATGTGTTCACCAACCAGGGAGCTCCACCGACTTCCACTGTCCAGAGACTTTATTGGGATTTCACTATGTAGGCACGATTGATTGCATCATTGGCCCCATGTTTGAACTGGATATCCAGGCTTCCTTCCCTCCTAGAGGGAAGGGATATCATTTCCGGGAGGTCAGGAGGTCCAGCCCTTATCAGCTAACTCAAAGCCCCTACTCTCCAGTTACACGGTTGGTCTTTCTGGCCTGCCCTCATCCTGAACCATCTCGTTAGCCTGAGCCCCCTACGGCCCACCGTGGTGACTCCTTGGCACTTGGGAAGTTCCAAGGATTTAGAGGTTTCTTCCCCAGAACCATGGACAAGGAGCAGACCAATTCTTTATTCTACAACACAGGGCCGTATGTCTAATGAGTGGCGGAGCCAGGACTTAATCCAGTTCTGTCTGATTCCAAAGCCTCGGCTCTCTCCACTCCTCCTTTTTTATTGTTAAGGCCCTTAGATAAGTGGTTTGCTTAAGGTCACAGAGCTAGTTACTAAAAATAGGGCCCGGCCCTGGCATTAACTACTGATGTGCTGCTTCCCACATGCGGTTTTCTGTTTTCACGCCGGGGCAGGTCCGACCTGCTCCTGTCGGCTTTGCAGCAGGCGCGATGGGCACAGTTGGAGAAGAGTTTGGGTTTTTTGCTTCATTTTTGTTTCTGCAATTGTACACAGTTGCTTTCTAGCTGAGCTGCTTTCAGCGTTTGTCATCACTTAATTATGTTTTATTCATAAATTTTAAAATCGAGTGAAATGGTTCAGTCAGTGCTTCCATCATTGACAAAGGTTATGAATTCCTTTTTGACTTTCTGTTTTCCATTTAAAAGTAAGAAATATCAAAAGAAGAAAATCAGCCCTGGCTGGTATAGCTCAGTGGACTGAGCACGGTCTGGGAACCAATGGGTTGCCGGTTCAATTCCCAATCAGGGCATATGCCTGGGTTGCGGGCCAGGTCCCCAGTGAGGGCCATGTGAGAGGCAACCACGCATTGCTATTGCTCTCCCTCTCTGTCTCCCTCCCTTCTCTCTCTAAAAATAAAAATAAAATCTTAAAAAAAAAAAAAAAAGAAAGAAAATCAACCCATTGTTATTTCTAGCTAACGTTGCTATTTTTTTTTTAAATATTAGGCTTAATCTGTGTGCCTCTCTCTGCTTGCAGGCAGCATCCACTGTATTTTCAGTGACAGCGAGCACCACTACACGTGGAAGAAAGTCACCACGACAGTGCACAACATCATCGTGGGCAAGTTGTGGATAGACCAGGTGAGCGGGGGTGCCCCGTGCGCTCCCGAAGCCCCAGACTGCTGCTCCTGGCTCATGAGTTTCTCCTCAGGAATTCATCTCAGGCAGGAGCCCACCCTGCCCTCCCTGAGATTCTGTGCCTTAAATTAGTATTTATAAATGACAACTTATAACATTCATTGACTCCTAGGACTGAAGGGCACTGTGGAGGGTACAAGAAAATAATAAACACGGCTCCCACTCTTCTTCCTTCCATTATTCATTAGACGTTTACTACCAAGCAGAGTACTGGGTCCTGGGGATACAAAGTTGGACTAAATGTTGTTCTTCAAAGAGTTACTGTATCATTGGAGATATGTGACAAGTATACGTAGGTTGAAAAGTATTTAACAAAATACTCTAGCCCTGACTTGTGTGTCTCAGTTGGCTGGGCGTCATCCCACAAAGTGAAAGGTTGCCAGTTCAATTCCCGCTCAGTGCTCATGCCTGGGTTGTGGGTTTAGTCCCTGGTCTCAGCGTATACAAGAAGCAGCTGATCGATGTTTCTCTCTCACATCGATGTTTCTCTCCCCTTCTTTCTCCCTTCTTTCCCCTCTCTCTAATAAAATAAATAAATAAATAAATATTTTTTTAAAAGAGTGGTTTGGGATTCAGAAAGTAGGAGGAAAATGTGAACCGAACAAAGTGTAGAAAGGTTTGCCATATGTAACCTTGACATTGTGAGTGAAGTACTTTGATTTAAGCCCAGAGTTCCTGAACAGGCCTAGTAAGGATTGGTTTGGAAAGTAAATTATTATGTGAATATCAGTATATGTGCTGAAGAGCAAATCCTGCTATCGAACATGTGACATGCAATTTTTATTTTTTTTATTTTTTAAAGATTTTATTTTTTTAATTTATTTAGAGACAGGGGAAGGGAAGGAGAAAGAGAGAGAGAGAAACATCAGTGTGTGGTTGCCCGTGTCCCCAACTGGGGACCTGGCCCGCAACCCAGGCATGCTCCCTGACTGGGTATTGAACCAGGAACCCTTTGGTTCACAGGCCCATGCTCAATCCACTGAGCTACACCAGGCGGGGCACAATTTTTAAATAAAAGGTCATTTGGTTTTCATCCCAACTTGGGATACCAAGGTTACAAAGGGATTCCATAACATCTTGACATTGGCTGAGACCTGAATCTTGAGCAAAGGAGTGCTAGAATATGATTGAAATGTCAGAATTAGGAGGCATGGGGTTGGCAGATATTCAAGTCTTCCAGTCTAATAAAACTAATCCATGATTCTTTTCATTTTATAGTCTGGTGAAATCGATATTATAAATCACAAGACAGGAGACAGTTGCAAACTTAAATTTGTTCCTTATAGCTACTTTTCTCGGGATGTAGCAAGAAAGGTAAGAAAAGTTGGAATTACAATTTTTTCATTTAGTGCGTATCCCTTAGAAAGCCTACTCCTTTGGGGCTGGGATGGATGGATGGATGGATAGGGAGGGAGGGAGGGAGATAATCTACATATATATACACATGATGATTCAAAAAAAAAATAAGAGGTAAAGGAGAAAGTTGGCGAGAAAGGTGACTATATTGCGTTACTAACTCAAAGCTTTCTTTTTGCTGGGAAAGGCAACAAGTAAGAAAGGAAGGGTCAAGGGCAATGAGAGACAAATGGGAAACACAGGCAGGTCTGATGAGAGGGTCTGGGGGAAGGGGCACGGGTGCTCGGACCCTGCGCTGAGCCTGACAGTTGCGTGTTGCTCCACAGCGCAGCTGTGCCAGGAGTTCTGATGGGAGAGTGAAAAGCAGAGATTTAAATCTGTTTGTGGCGCTCTCGGTATTTTCTTCTCTCCAGAATACAGTAATTCTGAGTACCGGTCAGATCCTTTTCCTACATAGTATTATTGCAACAAAAATTCCTATACAACAAAATAATGATGAGCCCTCCAACTCATGCTTCGCTTATTTTAAGCAGCCTAAGAACATTTAAATAACTTGGATGACCCTGTGATGTTTGTCAGAGCAGGATTTAACTAGCGTTTACCCTGGGACTTTGGTTTCCAGAAGAGCCGGGTCAGCTGGCCCACAGTGGCTGTGGTCTGTATGCCAAAGCCCTGCTTTTCCATCCTTGTAGGTGACAGGGGAAGTGAAAGATGAAACAGGAAAAGTTCACTTTGTCCTGCTGGGGACGTGGGATGAGAAAATGGATTGTTTCAAAGTCCAGCCAGTGACTGGGGACAATGGGGGTGATGCTCGGCAGAGAGGCCACGAAGCAGAGGAGAGCAGGGTCACACTGTGGCAACGGAACCCTTTACCGTGAGTATCGGCATGCGTGCCGCCCAGGTGCTCTGTGACCTCAGCCCCGGAGCGATACTGAGGCATGTTTTCCTTGCTTCCCACGGAATTATGTGAGGGATTGAGCGGGAGAAATCAGAACCTCTAGAGAGATTGCCAGAAGGTTGTCACTGTGTGGCTGGGGTTGTAGCAGATTTTATCCCAAGAAAGTTCAAACTGATCGAACAATATCTGCCAAGCCACGTTTGGTGCTTTCTATAGGTCCTTTGGGTTGTGGATCAGATGGATATTACTCTGAATTTAGAGCAAAACTATGCAGAAGTGGCCAGAGGAGACAGATGCATACCACTTGTTAACAATTTAGCCTAAAAGTCCAGCACCAATATAAAGCTTCCTGAGATAATGTACAGGACTTTGGAAATAAATTAAAACAGAAGCCATTTTTCTGTCATCATTTACTATGTGCAGTCTGCAGTAAAAGCCAAGATTATCTCAGAAAGAGGTTTTAGAAAAAGGCAGAGGAAACAGGGATAAGGAATTTTCATTTATAGAATGTTTTCTTTTTCCTAATGAACTTCTCTCTACTTTTAACTGAGTGCAGCACAGGCCCGGGGTCTGGCATGAGCGCGTTTCTTTCTCATCCTTTGCTTTTAGGAAGAACGCAGAAAACATGTACTACTTCTCAGAGCTTGCTCTGACTCTCAACGCAGAGGAAGCTGGCACTGCTCCCACAGACAGCCGATTACGGCCGGACCAGAGACTCATGGAAGAAGGGAAGTGGGATGAAGCAAATGCTGAGAAGCAGCGCCTGGAAGAAAAACAGAGACTTTCCAGGAGGAAGAGAGAAGCAGAATCTATGAAAGGCGCAGCCAGAGAGGATGGTAACAAACCTTTCCTCTTCTCGATTTCCTGATGTGTGGAGAATACCGATGTGCTGGGGGCTCTAACCGGTTTTCCTTTGCCCCCTTTCCCTTTCAGGCACACCCTGCGATCCCTATAAGGCACTGTGGTTTGAGCCGAAGGAAGACCCTGTTACCAAGGAGTTAACCCATATTTATAGGGGAGGATACTGGGAGTCTAAAGAAAAACAGGACTGGAGCTTATGCCCGAACATTTTCTGAACCAACAGTAAGGAAAAGGAGGAGGAGCCAAAGGCCGAGGGGACGGAGGATGCCCGGGAAAGCTGGGGATTCCCTTCCCAAGGGCTTTCCTCAAGTTTGTCTGTCTTAACCAATCATTTTTTCCAAATCAATCACCAGAAGCAGACACCAGTGGTGGTGATTGGCTGGTTGCCTTAGCTGATTGAAACCGAAATCAACATAATAGATGCCTGTGTTTGTGAGGGAGAGGCTTAGTGGCTGAAAGGTAACGTTCCACTTCTGTAGAGGTGAATATTCGTGGCTCTTCCTTCCCCCTCGGCCCCCACTCAAGATGATGTCGTCCAGCCTCCCCTCGGAGTGTCCTGCTCAGCCAAGATCTGCGCGAGGTTATGATTCAGGGCCATTTTGGTGCTGTTCAGAGTAAGAGCTGGTTTTAGAAGTTCCTCGAAGAAGAAGCATGTAAGACTTACCAACGGAGGCATCAGGCATCGTGCACGGTGGCGGTGGAGCTGGGGATGGAACTAATGCAATGCATTCACCGGTGCGGCCGCGTCAGGCTGTGGCTGTGTGTGGATAGCTGCGTCTTGGGACGCTCAGCAGGAGAACTGTTCTGTGAGGCTGGGACACTGAGTCACGTTCTCGGACGGTTCTGTCTCCACCCACGTAAAACACCTTTCTGCTGCTCTCCATCTCCCCTGACAGCGACCGGGGCCGCTTTGGCGGTCGGTAGGCGGGTGGCAGCATCCTCACAGCGGGGCTTTATGGACTTGCTCAGGCGAGAACTCCGGAGAACACAGGCAGGACGGAGAAAGACTGCCAGCCACTTTTGCTTTCCGACCTCCTCCTCACCCCCACCCTTCATGTCCTTTCTCACTTCGCTTCTCTCTCCCCGCCGCACGGTACCAGTTGGGTCCGTGCCCCAGTGCGGAGCAGAACGTGTCCTGTCCCATTCTGATCTGCAGAATTTGAGAGAAGTGGTTCATCTGGAATGAAAGTTGGCACCATCTCTCAAGCCCCATGGACTGGAGCCACCTATGGAATAATGTGTTAAAAATCTGTATATTATACATATGTAGAGAAAAATCTAATTTTTTGTTTGATTTTCCTTCTTTTAAGAATCTTGTTTTTTTGATATTGCTGGTCTCCCTGGGACTCGCTTGGATGTGAGGGTGTGGACTGGAGCCTCTTCCGCTTTCCACCCTTTGGGGCAAATGTATTCAGAACCTGAGCCGGGTCTGTCCAGCAGTTACTGAGCAGGGACATGACCTATGGCTTGTGTCATGGGGTGCCCACTGCTGTCTGAAGTCTGCTCTCCTAGTTTCCTGACTCGTGAAAATGAAGTCCTGGCCTCCTGCCTTTCTTTTGTCAGGGGGAGTGTGGGTCGAGAGCCCAGAGGGTGATTTCCAGATTGATCCTGCCTCTGTCCGAATCACAGCTCATACAACTGACTCCTAAAACAGCTCTCTTCCTCGGACACGGGGCTGAGAGCAGCACCCCGCAGGGTGGGTAAGAGAACCCCCGCCGGGCTCTAGCTCCCTTCACTTTTTCCGTATTTGTTTGAGTTGTCTTGTTCCGAAATCTCGCCCCGTGCAGCCCAGCCTTGGTTGAGGATCACAAATTGAGGTGCCTTCCTTGTATGCCTTTTGTTTGTGTTTTTTGTTTCCGCTCCCTAACTGCTGAGCCTCAGCCAGTGTGGGCCCTCGGGGGCAGTGGCGTTCCAGAGGGAGCCCGCCCTCCAGGGAAGCTGGGTTTCTGCTGGGTGAGCTAGTACTCCGTCCCTCCTCCCTTCCCAGCCGCTGGACTTGAGCGGGGAAACTGCTGGGGAATTTCCTCCTAAGAACCTGATTCCCAGCAGAAGCAAGGGATTGCCCTGGGGCTTCTTTCAAGGAGGCCCGGAAAAGTGAAGGCCTGGTGACTTAGGGGGCTGAGGCAGAGTGAGGATCCCCCGACTAAACTGAACTTCCCTGCTTCCTGCCCCCTTCCTCCCTCCACCGTCTTTCTACACTTCCAGCCTGATCCCCAGTCAGGCACCTGGTAACGGAGGGAGCTTCGAGTCCTTCGGGTGAAATAAAGTCACATGAAAACAAAACAAAACTATATATATTTTCGGTTTTTTTGCCTTATTGTTTTTTCCAAGAAAACTACTAAATTAAATAATTTTTAAAAAGTCATATTGTTTGTCTGATTCACTTCTGGGTAGGAAATGGTGGTAGGAGGAGGTGGAGAACTGGTCCAATGGTGACTTGTTCTTGGGATGCTGATCTTCACAGGAAACAAAAAGAAAAACTGGGCACAGATTTCCAGATGTTCCAGCTGTTCAGCAGTGTTCTGGAGGACCCATAAGCAGAAGAGTGTTTTAGCAGCCCCCACGGCTTCGATGTAATGTGATCGACAGGGTCTCACCTTGGTAGAGGGGAATAACGTCTAGTGTTACTGATGGGCCTGTTTCACCTCAAAAATAAAAGTTCAACTTCTCTGGCCTGTTTAGGTTCCTAAATTCTTGGCTGTTTCATATAGGGATTCAAATCTATTTTGAAACATAAGCAAGTGGGTATTGATTTTAAAGAACTTAGAAGTAAGAACAGTGAAAGTGCTTGTTTAGGTTAACGGTGGAGTTCAGGGCAGAGTTATTAATCAAAGGGGGCTGGGGAGCCTCCGCCAGAGAGCGAGCCCAGTGCCTGCCCTGTGGGAGGCCTCCACCTTGCCTGAGCGTCTGCTTCTGTGCCCGGGGCGCTGAGATAAGGACTCAGGATTGTCTGGCTTTCGCTTAAACCATTTTAAGAGGTAAATGTTACAATCACCATGTTGAATATGGAGAAAGGCACAGAAGTAACTAAGTTTCACTGAAGGTCACATAGCTGGTTAGTCACATTGTTGGAATTCGGAGCTGAGTTTGTTTAACCCCAGTGATTGTGACCCCGCCAACCTTGTGTTCCGGGAGAAGCCGGGGTGGAAGGCAGCTGATAAAGTTGTTTCCCCCCCGGATTGGATCACATCCTACAGAAATGCACAGTTCTGTTTCCAGAGGCTTATTAATGTGGATAGTACCACTTCGGGGGGTCCACCTGTAGGAAGGAGCATTCTTGAAGTTCGGCCTCCAGGCTCCTTGACATCTCAAGGCTCTATTGTCCGTGAGATTAGCTAGGTTGTCAGAGAGGTTTTCTAGCCTGGTCCTGGAGAGGCGGCTTATCTGTTCAAGTCATCTGCCTGATTCCCAATGCTGGGCTTGATGGAAGTTTAGCAACATTTTTTTTTTTTGGAAAGCTAAAACCCATTGCAGTAGACATTTGTTAGAGCTGCACCCTGCAATCTTGAGTACCACTGTGGTATATAATCTCTTCCACTAGGAGCAGTCAAATATACCTGACATATTTCAATAATCCCTCCTTTAGTCCTTCCGTGGACTACTGTGGCATTGTGGGTTGGGACAGGGATCCACCACACTCATGAATTCAAAATTATGACTCAGCAAAATTGCAAATTGCTGTACTTGTCAGGGACCTCTGAAGCCCACAAAAATGTTAAACCTACACTTTTCAAGGATCTGCTCTACTTCCAGCAAGATAAATGAAAACCAACCTACAGTATAGTCTTAAAAGGAAGCATAGAAACATCTGTGGAATCTACTCACTGTAAGGTGTATACCTTGTGAGACTCTAAGACTGTTATGAAAATTTAGAGCTTGCTTCTAAACATTTATAAAGCTTTTGCCCAGTAGTCTGCCCTGCCCCATGGGAAGCATTCCAAACCTTCATGGATTTCTCTTCCAAAACTCATAAAATAATCTGGTTGTATTCTCTTCAGACTTTCCTCTTTTCAGGTGGAGTGCCCCTCTTATTTCATAGCCATCCCTCAGGGGAAGGCGGTTGGGTGGCCAGAAGAGGAATCTTTAAAGGCAAGAACTAGAGTTCAGAACCTTCCATATATATAGCCTTTCAGAGGGCACATCTGAGTTTGACCAGGTCATATTAGAAGTCAGTGAAGAACCAGCTGGGCCTGAGATATAGCTAGGGATGTCTTCATTCATTGAACATTTACTCCAGCCTGTTATGCAACATGCACTAGGGATGCAGACAGCAATTACAATCCAGTTTGAAAAGTGCTGTGAAAGCACCGTACAGGGGCAACGGGCCTATAGGGACGCAGAGGGAGGGCATAGAGACATGTCAGCAAAGGTTTCTAGAACTTTGGAGACAGTGTCCAAGTTTAGAGTTGCAGTTTTAACGAGGGTTAGCCAAAGGGTAATGTCAAAAATGCTGCATGGACAAAGATGAGCAAGGTCAAGGAAAGCATCCTGAGTGTGGACGGCTGCGTGAATGATTGAAGTTTAGAGCCAAGGAGAGAGCACTGATACGATGCTGAAGAACGGCAAAATCCAAGCCAGGAGCGTCTTTATGTGCCATGTAAAGAAGACTTGGTTTTGGTTTTCTGCTAGGGAGCCAGAGAAGGGCTTTTAAGCAGGATGATGGGTTCCAGTGTGAAAACTGGTTTATAGATAGGAAGATCAATGAAGAGGTTGGAAAAGATTTGAGAATGGTAAGAAGTGGAGGGATTCCAGAAATATCGAACTGAAATGACTGGCACTTGGGTGCAATTATGGGCGAAGAACAGAAGGTGGGAAGGAGGGAGAAATTTGTACTTCTCTGGCTTGGAAAACTTGGTTGGAAGGTGGTAGTAAGATAAACAAGTTGAGAGGGAAATATGGGTTTGTTTTTGGACATTCTGAGTTGGAGGTGGCTGTGGGGAGGTTGAATAAGCAATTTAAAACACGAGTCTATGTGTAACGGCTCCATTTTTGTGTGAGAACAGAGGAACAGGATGCTGAGAGAGGCCACGCCTTTAAATCACCTGGGCAGCTTTAAAAATGATACAATCCTGAGCCCCATGAGCAGAGATTCCGATTCCCTGAAGGCTAGGACTAGTGCAATTACACATACAGTGAGGGGCAAAAGTTGGCTAACAGTTGTGAGTATGCGAAACACAGAGTTTATTCTTGTATTTTTATTTTTTTAATAATTATTTTATTGTTTTTCAATTACAGTTGTCTGCATCCTCTCCCCTCCCCTTCTCCCACCCCGTCTTGTATTATTATTAATTACTGTATTATTTCCCATGCAAACAATTGTAAGCCTGCTTTTGCCCCGCCCTAGTTATATGAACACAAAGGATGCAAAATTATGAAATGGGAGGAGGTGGAATGCAGCTAGCATGTTAGGGGATATTATTAGAACTAGAGCTTGCTTCTCAGAAGTTTGAGAGAAGTCTGAGCCAATTCCACTTTATTGATTGATTGATCAATTGATTTTCAGAAAGAGAGAGAGCTTGATTTGTTGTTCCACTTATTTATGCGCTCATCGGTTGCTGCTTGTATGTGCCCTGGCCAGGAGATCCAACCTGCAACCTTGGCGTAGCCAAGGTAACTGGCTAGGTAACTCTAATCACCTGAGTTACCTAGCCAGGTCCTATATGTTTAAAGTTTTTTAAATGCCATGGTGGAATTACAAAAACTGAGGTACATTTTAAAGATTTAGGTTTAGGAAAGCAATGCTTTTAACATACAGATACAATGTCTAGTGTACCTCATCTGGAAGTGACATTGTAAGTCCACACTTGAAGCCTTTAAAAATGGCCTGTCTTCTTCCATACATTTGTTGAGTCCAATATGACAATATCTGAAAAGGTCAAAATGTTCCTGTCTTTTGACCTTGGAAGAAATCTATCTTCTCACAAGAATAACAAATAAATACAAAAGGCTAGTCATTACAAGCCCGGCTGGTGTAGCTCAGTGGATTGAGCGCGGGCTGGGAACCAGAGAGTCCCAGTTCGATTCCCAGTCAGGGCACATGCCTGGGTTGTGGGTCAGGTCCCCAGTGGGGGCCATGTGAGAGGCAACCATACATTGTTCTTTCTCCCTCTCTGTCTCCCTCCCTTCCCCTCTCTCTAAAAATAAATAAATAAAATATTAAAAAAAAAAAGGCTAGTCATTACAATATTGTTTTTAATAATGGAAACTAGAGGGGAATAGTCAAAATGTCCACCATTAGAAATTTGATTAACTGGATTATGTTATACCCATACAACTCAATACCGTGCATGGGTTAAAAAGAATGAAATAGTCTATGTTGACATCAAAAGAAGTTCATGATTTATTTTTAAATGAGGAAAGCAAACTGCATCTTGTTAATGAAACAAACAAGAAAAGTAAAATTAGTTATCACTTCCAGCTTATAACAGAAGCCTGTCTCCTAACCTTCGTGATATTTATTGAATATCTAACCTCAAGCTAGACCTCCGTACTGACCCAGTTTGTCACAATGACACTAATGTTTCTTCTGTATTTGTAGAAGGGCCCCGCCCAGGAGTTGCCGAAATAGCTCAGTTGGGAGAGCGTTAGACTGAAGATCTAAAGGTCCCTGGTTCGATCCCGGGTTTCGGCAATGGTTTTAGGTGCTTCCACCAACGTTCTTCCAAATTAGCAGCACATTCCTCTTCGTGACAAAATCTCCGACATTTTCACCCGCACGTGGGCGGTAACGTGCTTGGGGTCGACACGGGGGTACGGAACCGTTTTTTTTCCTATGAGCGTGAGAAGACTGGAAACCGAAAAGGGATTTTTGTCGTTGCTTTTCAACTGCTCAGTGTGAAGTCAGTGTCCTTTCCCTGATCGGGGGTCTGGGTGACACTACGCTCTCCCCACGCACCGCGGGCCTTTCACTTTCTTTCAGATCTCCCCAGCCCTCCCTCCTTTTTCCAGGTTTTGGACTCCACGTTGGCGGCAGGGGCCGAAAGGCCTCCGCTAGCGGCTCTCCCCGGCGTGGGCGGGGCTCGGGGGGGCTGGCGACCGCCCCCCCACCCTACCCCACGACCCTCTCTCCGCCGAAGAAACCCTCGGTTTCCGCTGGGTCCAGCTAGATTAACAATAACAAGGACCTGGGACAACTTTTGGTGGGGGTGGGGACAGGAAGTCCCCCCCCCTTTTTTTGTAATTGAATTTATTGGGTAACACTGGTAAACAAAATCATACAGGTTTCGGGTGCACAGTTCCACACTCCATCTGTACACTGCATTGTGTGTTCACCAGCCCAATTCCTACTCACCTTTTAAGGCACAGTACCAATGTTCTTCATTTTTTCCTGCCAGGTTCTACTCTGCACGCCGTCTAGTCGTTCCGCTGCAAGCACTTGCACATTGCTCTGCGAAAGCACCGACAACCCTGGCCCCGGAAGGCGCGCTGCCGGCACGCTTGCCTGCTGGGCCTACAGTGCAGCGAGCAGAAGGCCAGGGGTGGCGCTGCTCGCCGGGAGCTTCCCGGCGCGGGTGGCGCTGCTCGCCGGGAGCTTCCCGGCGCGGGTGGCGCTGAGGCTGCGTTCTCCAAGGTGCCTGGGGTGCAGTGAGAAGGAGGTGACGTTCCAGTTACAGGGAACAGCACAGGCAAAGGCCCAGAAGATTAAAAGAGCGTTTATGGATGAGAAGTGGGGAGTATGGGTTCAGCCGGAGAAGGATGGTGTGAGCGCGGACGAGAGGGTTTTTTTTTTTTTTTTCCGTTTTTTCTTTCTTTTCCCTTTTGCAGTATAATTAAACAAACGAGACCCAGCTTTTTAGCGGACTGTGTTAGCCGTTTTCCTTTAGAGAAGAGAGTGAAATCCTGCCAATCCAACCGCTTTGTTGGGAAAAGCCCGGGCAGGGCGCCTCCAGGACTGACAAGCTGCAAGCGCGTGACTCTAGGAACTAAATAGGCTGATCTATTCTGCAGCCAAACGCCGGCCTGCGGGGTTCCGACTACTGCTGTAATTAAAGAATGGGGGACAGACAGCTTGAGGACGTTCCCGGGGCACCCTCTGCACAGTCTCTGCCCACCTTTGCCCTCCTGTCCGTGGCGGACGCTCTCTTGGGTCTTCTCTCGCTAGGAGCCTGCGACCCCACCTTCCTACCGTTCTAGTGAGTTTTCTGTGCTCCGAAAAGGAAGAGATGACCAACCAGAATCTGAGGTGCCAAGCAAAGCAGTCCATCCCCCCAAACGAAGTCAAATCTCTCCCCTACCCTCAAAGTGTGACCCTGAATACCGGGAGGAGCTGAGGCCGAGAGGGTAGCTTCTGCTGGTGGGAGGAAGAGGCTGCATATTGGGAAAGAGTGTATCCAAGGGTCTGGAATGAGACAAGGCCTGGTATTCGGAAAACAAAAAAGTTAGTTCCCACTAACTAACTACAAATTAATACGGAAACATCGGGGTCCTGAAAGATTTTGAGGAAGTTGGGTTGTGTATCCAAGAGAAGCACCGGCATGGGTTCCCCAAGACTAAACTAATGTCCCCCTGAGGTGAAGGGACCGTCCTCGCTTAGCTAGAGATTGAGCCTTCCGTGGTTCTACCAGGCAACAGAAGAGAGTCTGTTGCTTGATCTCCCTATTAACAGGATTGCGATGGGGTGCTGAGTGAGTCTGCTGCCCTCTTAGCTGATGGAGGGTGGTGTCCAGGGAGTCCTGGTTAGTGGGACGGGCCTCCACAGGCCGTGTAGGAGTGTCTTGCTCCGGGCGCACACCAACCCACAATTCCCGCCCCCTCTCCAAAGTGCAGCTTCCTCAACAACATCCATCTCATCAACTTGTAGTGACTAAATAAAATAACATGTTTGAGCAGTGCTTCATGGAGTCTTAGCCTAAAAGCAAATTTCGATACATTGTAGCTACTATTATTAAAGAGCTTTCTAGGCTGAAAACAAAACATAATGTACCAAAATAGGTGAGAACCATTTCAGAGAAATACATTCCCAATATGCCCAAGAGTGTAAGCCCTTAGTCATGTGACTCGTGTTGGTTAAAATACGCTAAAGAGACAGCCACAGTCACTGATCCAGGGAGGAGTGGACTGGTGGGTTAACAGGGGTTTCTTTCTTGAAGAAAGTGAATCACAGGGCTCTCCTAGTGTTTCAGAGATAGAAACAGGGTAAGCAGTTCCGGCAAACAGTGGAGTTTTTCTTCTTCTCGAGGGAGTCCCCTGGAAAGTGATCAAGTTCACTTTTGACAACCTTGAGAAGTGAGTTCCTTTGCTCCATTTTGTGACTAAATGAGAATGGAGCAGGCCAGGGGAAGGAGAGGACAAGGGTGGGAAGCCCCCAGACCCCCTAGTTCTCTCCTGCTTCTTCTCAAGTTCACGCCCACTCTAGCTGTGGTTTTCACCCTTTGGTGAAAAGTAAGAAAAAAAAAAGTAAAGTCTGTCTTTACCAAGAGTTTTTCAGGCTTTGGAGCTGGATAGCTCTGGTTTAACTCCGGAGAATTTGGAGCAAATTAGTTATTTTATTTAAAAATTATCACATAACAACCTGTAAGTGGCTTAGCTTACTAAGTAAGTGGCTTTTAGTGAATGGCTGGCTTTACTTTTATTAGAACCCCGAGGGGAGGCAGGGAAAGCTTTGGAAGACAATAAAAGATAACCAGGGAGGAGGCCCAAAGCGAAATTCTCCTCCCATGACATGAATTGGTTTTCTCCTTCACGGCTTTCAAAACCTCGGGGCTAAAAACGGTACTATTTGCAAGGTGAAATCAGGAACTGAAACGATGAAGATGGATGTATTTTTTTCAATTTTAAATTTCACGAACAGTATAGAACACACTTTCAAGCTCGCCGAAATAGCTCAGTTGGGAGAGCGTTAGACTGAAGATCTAAAGGTCCCTGGTTCGATCCCGGGTTTCGGCAGGTCTTTTGCACACCTATCTTTGCACATGGAGTGGAGTCCATTGCTTTCCTTATAGTATCTTAGCGGGCACACGACAGTGCATCTACAGTAGTTTCGGCAATACGCGGAGACAAAGCGCTTGGACCTCTTAAAGAAGTCACAAATCATGTAATGATCTGCACCAGCCCCCTTAATCACGCCCTCTAGACTGTTGGGTATTAGGCAGTGACGTGTAGCAGGATTCATAGCGTGGTGGCTAAAACGGCTGGGTCACAAGGAAAAGGTGTTGGGTTTGGTCACCAGTGCAGCCAGTTCGCTGGGCTTGGAAGGTTTTCCCATCCACGGCAGACCTGAAGACAGTCTTTTAAAACGTTTCCTATCCAGCAAAGACTCGCAAGTCAGGGTCCCACCAGCCCGCTGGAAACCTGCGAAGGATGATTCCCAGCTGGAGACGTTGATTTACAAGCACGCATCTCGGTCTGAAATGTTTTTTGGAAGCTCCGTTTTCTCAGCGCGGTTTTCATAAAAACTGCCTGAATCGTTCAGCGCCCAAAGCTGCACGGTCACGGCCTGGCGCGTTACTGTCGTGACCCCGACGACAGGCGTCCCACTGCTTTGTGTCTGTGTGCGTTGACGCTTTGAATAGAAACGTAATACACGCTAGTTCTAAGGAGAAAATACCCGAGGGCAGAGTACACACGAAGGCTGGAAGAGCAAGGACCGAGGCTGGAAGAGATCTTTGTGAAGCACTAGCCTCACCTTTTTTACCTTACAGCCACATCTGCTTGCAGTTTCCGGAAAGCGAGACCCAGTTGCCTTTGGCATAAACCCATACCTGCTCAATAAGAGCGGCCTTGGCACGTACCCCAATTGGGGGAAGGGGGAGGAGTGTGGGGAAAGGTTTAAAAATGCTCCGCCCGCACAGGGACTCGAACCCTGGACCCTCAGATTAAAAGTCTGATGCTCTACCGACTGAGCTATCCGGGCTCACGCAAAAGCCTCCTACGTGAGTGAATCCGCGTAAAATAGACCAAGTGGCCGCGTTCGGCTCCTGCTGGACTGAAATTCGGAGTCTTTTGGCTGGTTCCCTGAGAAGCGGAAGTCCAAAACTAAGCTCGAGCAGGCGTTGGGCGGAATAGAGTCTTTGTTTCTCCTTTTTCCTATCACGGGTGGACTCCGGAGAACCTGCCTGCCCGCCCCGCCCCCGCGTCCTACAGGAAACCGAATTCCCCTGGGAGAGGAACCCTCCAGGTTTAGGACCTTGGCGCGGGCCTCCGGGGAGCAGCAGGATTTCTAATCCTCATCTTGGTCTGACCCCAGTCTTTGCAGAGCACCCAGGGCGTCTTGTGGGTGGAGCGTTATTAATAATTGGTCGGGTTTCAAACCATCTATGGGGCAGGCATTCATTGGATGCATGCTGCGTTCCAGGGCCGGAGCGAGCGAGCTTTCGGGGCTGCAAAGACCCGGTTCCGGTCCTCCCTGGGGCGGAAAGGCTCGCAGAACAGAAGCACCCAGTCCCACGCTTTAGTGGTGGGAAACCCGCCCTCGCGGATTCCGGAGGACCCCCGCCGACGCCCGAATTAAGGAGCCGCCAGGACTTCAGGGGCTGGTGAGGTCTCACTGGGCTGTGCGTGGCGACTGCACCCCGAGGTCTTGGAAAAAGAATTCTGAGCCAGCGGGAGAAAGCACGTGCGCTAGGGACCCTGAACATTTTTCTGAAGCCTTCCTTTGAAAGGCTTTGATCAGAGAAGCTACAGCCTGGAATTCTAATTTTAGGAAGTCCTGTTACCCTGGGCAGCTCAGTGCCGCACATAATTAATGAGTCAATCTTTTTCACTGGTCCTGCTCCTTCATCGCCGAGCCATGCCTTGAGGCCTGCGGTGAGGACTCTCGAAGGGAATCCCCGGGGGCGGGGCCTCACCACCCTCGCAGCCCTCCTGGGATTTCAGCGACACCACCACGTGGGCAAACCGCGAGGTCTGCGTTCTTTTGTGGAAAAATGTGCCGGGAGCTACGAGCAGTGTTTAAAAGGTGATCCATATGGAGAGATATCCATGTTAAGCAAAAACAACACAAAGTGTTATGCAATGGATGTAATATTGATGAAAAGATGAAAAGTTATGTATTTGAATCCTTAAATTATATATATTTGTATTTTTGGCGCTTGCATATATGTAAGAGATGTTTAAGGATAGAACACGAGCCGATAAACATTTTCAGGAATGGTGATGAAGTGTGTGAGAAGGGGCTCTTGCCACTTTCTTTAGGTACATCTGTATTATTGGATTTAAAAAAACAAGCATGTCTTCTTTTCCTAATAAAAATATATGAAGGACAAAAAAAGATGCAGTCTGTAAATTATTCCGCTCTCTGGGATTCTATTTAGGCAGCCCTTCAGATCAAGCATCCCTGGTGCCTGTTTCCTACAGATCCCAGCAGAGAAATGTTAAAAGCACGGATTTCTTTCCCAGGAGGGATTCCCTCCAAGAAATCCCTCCAGGCCTCAAGGTTTTGGGAGGAGAGTTGCTGGTACTGAAAAATTACAAATGAAGTAGGTACAGTTTTCACAAATAAAGACGCGGGTCCCTAAGAATCAGATGATTAAGTCCGGGCTCAACTGAGAACACTAACAACACCGGCCCCCGCCCCCGTCCAAGAAAAGAGCCTGCTGTGCCCTGGGAGAGTTAGTGAGCCTTTGGCCTAACCTCAGCGTCTTACCAACGGTACGACAGTACTGCGGCTGCCAGGGCTGCTGAGCAGAGAGAAGGGAAGAGCATTCCTGTGAAGGTGAATGATTGTATCATCAAATGGGATCAATTTGTCCTCGTTTTATTTTCCTTATAGTGCTTATTGCCATCTGAAATTCTATTTGCTTGTTTATAAACCAAGAAAATTGGTTTATAAACCTCTTTCCTCTGCCATTCTGTCATTAAAATGCTGCTGGGCAGTAACTTTGTTGGTTGGGACCTTGTCTTTTTAGTTGCTGTTGTTTTTTGTTTAGTTTTGCATTTTTTTCTTTCTGCATTCCCACGACCCCAGGATTTAGAACAGTACTTGGCACAAAGTGGAATCTTAAGAAATAACTCGATTAATTTCAAAGAGTGAATGTTTTTCCTGAACAATGTGGAATCTTAAGAAATAACTCGATTAATTTCAAAGAGTGAATGTTTTTCCTGAACAATGCGTTTCCCTTACAATGTAGTATAGTTTCAAGCAAGTGTTTTCTATTTTCCAAATTCTGAAGATGTTGCTCTGCTTACTATTGTCTGGCAAATGGCCTTAACTGTCTGTCACGTGGAGGACTGTAGAACAGACATACAAACGGCTCACTACGGTTATTAGGAGTTTGGAAATATCTTCCATCCATTGTCCTTTTTTAGTTTGGAGAAAACCGGACATTCTCTTCCAGAGGATGGGTCTTGAACCTACGAGAATAAAAGCCTACAAGCATTTTAAGTCCAGGGCTTTAACCACTTGACCATCCTAGCCCACTCACCTTTTCCATATTATTGCCTGATAATCTGAAAAGGACTAAGCTACTGAAAAGTTGCCGAATAATATACAAATTTTATTCCTGATGTAAAAGAATAGTACTGTAAGGGGGAGGGGGGGGATCTTAGTAACTTTGATCACATCCTGCTAATTTCTTCATCTCCAAGTCCCAGAAATTCTGGAGCCACATGAAATTGATTGAGAAGACATTCAAGCAGTGGGATTCCTTACACCTTCATTTACTACTGAGCACCTAAGAAGGAACTGGAATGAGTGTCTTTCCTTTTCATGGTGGGAAAATCGGATTACAAAATTAAAATGAGTGAAATATATATATATATATATATATATATATTTTTTTTTTACTTCTATTTCCCACCCCCACGGCAAAGTAAAAGCGACTCTGGTGGGACTCGAACCCACAACCTTTGAATGCCTCCACCTATCTAGAAGTCCAATGCGCTATCCATTGCGCCACAGAGCCAAGCGTCCGCCTCATTTGTTGCTCTGCTTACATCAAAGCATGAGCGGTGTCTACCGGGGGACACTCACCACTGGTTAGGTCACGCTTGCTTCCTTCACGAAATCATGTCTGTGTCGCCAAGGAAAAATGTGGATCGGAGCTGTGCTTCAGAGTCTGAAATTATCTTGAAAGTTTCTCTCCCTGAAAGATCGCCCAGCATCAAATCTCAGCTTTATTCCGCGTCGGACAGCAAAAAGTCTTTGTGTGGAGTTATTCGACCTTGGCGAGCAAATTTCCACGTGCGGTTCCATAGTGTAGCGGTTAGCACATCTGCTTTACACGCAGAAGGTCCTGGGTTCGATCCCCAGTGGAACCACAGCGTTTAAGGGGGTTTCCTTTTGGTATCACTAAATCCTTTAGGATAAACATTATTTTTGCCAGCCGGATATTGGTGTTTTGCTCTGGGAAGCGGCAGACGCCGCGGTTTCATCCGTGGCTCAGGGCTTTGTCTCCTTAAACCATCACCATTTGCCGGCGCGCTTCCGTAGATCAGCAGCCAAGGCTGCCCCCGTGTGTCAATTCTTGGGAGGTGCAGGCGGCCGGGCCCGTCTCTAGCCGCCGCGCCTGCGCCCTCGCGACTGCCCCTGGCTCCTTGCCTGCAGGTGCCCCGACTGGGACCCTCCTCCTGCTCCCTTTTAAACTTTGCGCGATGCCACCACTTAGTTGGATATCCCGATGGCTACCTCCCTCCTTTGTTGATTAACTGCAAGTCCAGATACCTAAATTAAAAATAGTTTTTAAAAAGTTATATGTCTGTGGCAAACAAAGAAGTCAAATAGCCCTACATGTTTTCGGCGATGTCTCCCTCTGACAAAGATTTTCTCCTTGACCAGACTCTAGCCTGGCTCCTCTGAGCGCGCCTCTCAAGGACACCATAGACCTTGGCCTGGAAAGATTTGCATGAACAGTAACATCAACATCGTTTCTAGCAGCTTCAAGGAGCGACCGGGAGAAGACCCTAGCTCCATTTTTAAATCGCCTTTGTTGGGGTGTGACTTGCATACAATAAACTGCACCCAATTAAAGGGTACAATTGGAAGAGTTTTGACATATACAGCACCTGGCACAAATAACGCCCCTTTTTATTACAAAATCATAAGAGTGTAATTTTGTAACATAACAATATCACACGCAAGCACACCATATAATATTTTAGGTGAAATGTTCAAATTGGAACTATAAATTATTAACCCATATTATTATCCTACCAACAACACTCCAGCAGGTGTTACTTCTGCCGGACCCTGTATATATACACCTGTGAAGCCACCACCACAGTTAGAATAAGGAGCATCTCTATCACCCCTAAAAGTTTCCTCGTGCTCCTGAGAATTGCAGAACTCTCAGCGTATAACAACCACTCAGGGCAAACCTCTGCACCAAGAGACACCAGGCTGTACCATGGACTCTGGCAGAATACAGCATGTCCTTAGGATGACCCTGGCCTCCCATTAAAATGCCTGCCTGGGAAAGCACCAAGCTGCCTGGAGAATTTACTGGTTTTTTTCCCACAAACAATGAGGTAGTCCCTGGCCTCCCTTTCTTAGAACATTTACTAAAAAGGGCTTGCAGTTGTGGGTACGTATCTCTCGCTACTCCGGACTGCCTTCCCTTTCAGACCTGAAAGACAACTCAAGCAACAATAACGGAACAAAACTCTGCAGGGCCCCTCTGCGCCCCCGTACCCCGCCCCCCCACCCCAGGGTAGTGTTGGGCCTGGAATTTTATGGATGCTTAAATATAGTTCCATGGTGCTGACTACACTAGCATTTCAAAAATTAAATTGAAACAACCCGAACCTTCTGGGAATTTCTCAAAGGAGTCCAGGATGACAGAATCCCTTCTAAACTAGCCCGTTTGTGTATATAGATACATTTATTTGCTGATAAAAATATTGTGGAAATCTAAAAATAGGTTCACAAACAGGCATAGCTTAGAGTCCATTTCTAGCCTGTACCATGTTAATTTATCTACAACATGGTGATAATAAGCCTCTCTCACACCCAGGGTGTCTCTAAGGAGAAGGTGAGATTGTATGTGGGTTTTGGAAACTGAAAGCAGCTGAGGAATCTGATTTTGCCAGTGGCAACCTGGTCTCACCAGTTCCAGGTGATGCTTCATCCCTAACACAGGCCAGGTCCACCTGTGGGGGCTTGTCTGACAGTGGCTCACCTTGCTGTTGACCCTGGATTAAAGCCCTCTCCCAACACTTTGGTATAAAAGTGGGAAATGCCATTTCTCTTCTGGGGATAATTTTTCTTTTTTGCTCAGGAATTTGAGCTAAGATGTATGGCTAAAGCAGTCAGAGTATTGTATCACATACCTGCTTATAAACATAAATAACTTTTGTATGCAGTTGCAAATGCAGATATTTATACCATAAACCTTTACAGAAAGAAAATAAATTATAATCTTCAGTTACAAATGCAGTCGTCTGGATATCAGGCCCTGGGGGGTCCATACAATGTTCAAGGTCTCAGCATTGCAGAGAAGTGGGTGGAATAATGGAACTCTGCTTCGCTTATTTTTTACTTGCTTTTAGCAAACATTTATGGGGTGATTCTTGTGCTAGGCCAACTTCTCCATTTTATTTGTTCCAAACCTATACTATCCATGTGAAATAACTATTATTGTCTGATTTTATAGATGAGGAGACTGAGGCAGAGAAAGATAAGTAACTTGTTCAAGGTCACCTCACAGCTCGTAGAGCCGGCTCTCAAACCGAGATTTGTCTTATTCAAGGACTTGTGCTCTTCGCTACAGCAATGAAATTTCTTCCCAGGGTGGATCAGCCCTTCCTAGAAAATCCTGTCAAGGAAAGGGCTCAGGAGAAACCTTTGCAGGTGGGAGAAAGAAGCCTGCACACGGTGAGTGACAGGTGCAGCTGAGTGTGACTTAGCATGAGAGGATGTCGGAAGTGACTATGAAAAAAAAAAAAGGCGAGTTTGAAAAAGCAAACGTCACAGTCTTTAGAGCTACCTCCACCAGGGGCCTGGGTTAACTACAGAGCGTTCCATGTGAAGGGCAGAAATGGAGTTCTGCAGAGCATTAACTTAAACATGAACTCCTCTGGAAAAGAGGGGCCCGGGGGGTTCCCGTAGATGCTGCCTTTTTACAAAGAGTGGGAAGGGTACTTTGAAAGTGTAGGATTGTGCACCTTGCATTGAAACACACACACTTAGAGAGGGAGAGGGAGAGACGGATAAAGAAGTACAATTTTATGTGTTTTTTGCAAGGCTGAAATTAAAGAGCACGAAGATTTCTTCAAAAGCACTCCAAAGAGTACTATCCTTTGGAAACAAGCTTATCGAACAACCCGGGTAGAGAGTTACCACACAAGGGCAAACTAAGAGTTACCCTCATATGCCAGCTTCCCTCTGAGCCAATGCTGCCCCATTGAATTGAATTGAGGTCTCTCAATTCAGTTTTCTCTTTCTCAATATTGAAAAGCCTCTATAAGTATAGATTGAGTTGACGGCACACGAGGGCACAGATAAGCTGGCCTTTAAAACACCTGACTCAAAGCCCCCCAAATTCCATTCCCAGCCAAGAAGCAAAGCTGACCAGACTGCATATACTGATTCTGGAATTTCTGTCTTTGCAAAATTGTTTTTTCCAAGGCAGGTCTCCCTCCTGAGAGCTGGGGTTGCCAGCACCTTCTCGACTATATGCGAAACTCTCTGAGGTCAACATCCCACCAAGTAGAATACAGACAGCTTTTCAATTTTGAAGTTCACACACACAACACTAACTGACTTCAGCCTCCAAGAAGGAAATGAATCCTCTTAGGGTGCTCCAACTATAGCTTAGAAGAAGTAGGTTCTGGGGAAATTCTGTGTTTAATGAAATGTCTACTTCAAGGCTAGTGATTCTGTGATCATCTTTCTTCAGCTGGGAAAAGGCATCTCAGGGAATCACCTCATTCTGACTCTCCCACGTTGCCTTGCAGGTCCTGGGCCATGTCTACTAGACCCTCAGCCACAAGCCCAGTGAAGGAAGTAGCAAGAGAATGTCGTTGGGTATGAATGTGGAAGCTGAGCGGCCAACTCAGTGGTTTCTATGGGTCATTAAATGTCACTGATCCCTTCTCCTCCTCTCTCTCTCTCTCCCTCTTCTCCTCTGTGCCCCATCTCACAGTTCATGCACAGGAACCAGTGCACATCTGGGACATGTCCTTTTCTCTAGACGATGCATATGACACAGTCCATTATCCCCTTGGCTTAGGAAGAAAGTGGTATGTTAAATCACATCAAGGATGCAGTATTTCTCCTCACCAAAATCACTTTGGCTGCAGTCTGCTGAGAACTGAAACTTCAGTAGAAGGGTAGCAGTGGGAAATTCAAAGCTCTGTGGCTACAGTCAGGGCAACTGTCAGAGACTGGACGGTGTATATGTGCAATTTCGGTTTCATGGGGCAGGTACATTGCCACATGCAGTTATTTTAGTCTGCATCACTGAGATCCACAGCTCCCCGAGAAGTAGCACAGTGAGAGCCCTTGATGTCCATCCATTCAGTTTCTTCAGAATTATGTTACTAGGTTCGTGGGTAGCCAGAATATTTATCGTTAAAATGCTTGATCTAGGGAGCAAGGCAGGGAAGGGCAGTTTGAAAGCCATGTATGTACCCAGAAAGCGTTGACTTTTCTATGGCTCTCAGCAGCAGCAGAGCTGAAGAAATAACAACAGCTGATTTCACCCCGGCTGGTGTGGCTCAATGGATTGAGCACCAGCCTGCAAACCAAAAGGTTGTTTATTCAATTCCTTGTCAGGGCACATGCTTGGGTCGCAGACCAGATCCCTGGTCAGGGTGCAGAGGAGAGGCAACCAGTGGATGTTTCTCTCCCTCTTTTCCCCCTTCCCTTCCCCTCTCTGTAAAAACAAATAAACAAAATCTTAAAACACAAAAACTGATTTCAAAGGGAGGAATGCAGCCCAGCTTGCGACTTTATGTCACACAGATAAATGATGTATGTTGTAATCAGTTGCAATTGCTTTCCCTTTCCCCTGAGTTGTAGAATCAGGTGATGTGTGTTGAGAGAGGCTTTGAGGAGGTCTCAGGGACACTGACGAGACAGGGGTTCCTGCCCCTAGGAATTATGCTTCTGAGTACCGTAATTCTAACCCCATAGATCTTCGGTGGGATCCAGTTGTGACATAGTGACAAAAATCTGCTTTGAGTGACTCACAAGAGCTAGGAAAGAAAGGAAAGAACACATTTGCGTGAAATGGACTATATGGTGGCCCGTGACATGCATTTTTCATAGACAATTTCATAACGAAAAGCCTGGGACTCTGGAGACCAGAGCCACCAGAGCAAAGAGAGCAGGACTCTGTGAATGATGACAGGAGGGAATTGTTCTTAGAATTCGCAGGCTAGGGAATGGAAGTGAAAACTATAAAAAGTTAGAATGGCTTGATCAGGAGACAGGGAATGGCCAACAGTTGAGCCGGTTAGTTGATGAGTGCTTGTGGGGCCAGCCCAGATCCAGGAGGAACAGCAGGGATGTCTGTCTCCAGCATTGACATTCGCACACACGTGCACATCCACGTGCACATCCACATGCACTCCACATCCACGTGCACATCCACGTGCACATCCACATCCACATGCACATCCACATGCACATCCACATTCACATGCACATCCATGTCCACGTTCACGTCCACATTCACATCCACATCCACATTCACGTCCACATTCACATCCACATGCATATTCACATTCACATCCACGTGCACATCCACATCCACATGCACATCCACATGCACATCCACATTCACATTCACATCCACATGCACATTCACATTCACATGCACATGCACACTCACGTCCACATTCACATGCACATTCACGTTCACATTCACATCCACATCCACATTCACGTCCACATTCACATGCACATTCACGTCCACATTCACATCCACATCCACATCCACATTCACATGCACATTCACGTTCACATTCACATTCACATGCACATCCACATCCACATCCAGATCCACATCCACATCCACATTCACGTCCACATCCACATCCACGTCCACATCCACATGCACATCCACATCCACATGCACATTCACATCCATACCCACATTCTTGGGCTAACTGTCCTTGAGCTCTTTTCTGTCCCTCTGGGTCAGTCTGACTTCTTGGTCTGATCTCCTATTTTCACTCTCAAAGCCAGGGTTTATCTTGGACCCATTGTCCCCTTTGATATGAAACTCTCCTACACTCTGTCTCATCAGCTTCAGAGTGACTCTGCAAGCTGTCTAAATAACAACAAACTTATTGTCATGTTCTAATGACAGGAAGCTAGAAATTTTAAGATAATCGATGCTTTGAATTCAGTGTATGTCCCCATGTTTTCTATCCTATCAGTTTTGTTTTTTTTTTTAAATAATGAGGACTATAGGCCATGTAGGAGAAGAGTGTACCAGAGCAATAGGGATGATATTAGCCTTTAACTGAGCATTTACCACTGGCAGGGCATTGTCTGTGTCACATGTGTCATCTCGTTTTAATCTTCACAGTGACTCCATGAGACGGATATTATAAGTGCCTCTGAATAGGTGAACTATGACCTGTGAAGAAGTACAATAACTTGCTCAACATCACACAGCTGGCGGGTGGCAGAAATAGGGTCTGAACCCAGGTCTGTCTGACTCAGAACTCAGAGTTTTCAGCTAGAACGCTTTTCCTTTTTACCTTAGTTTTACCACGACTTCCCAGATAAAAGTGCTAGCCAAGACTGCCTCTTCACTACCAACAACAGATTGGAAAATAGGCTGGTGAGAGTTTTAGCTTCCTTAACATGTGCTCTCTGTCTCTCCGGCAGGAAGAATGGAAATCCTCAATGGTGAAGTCACTTGGAGATTGGCCCTGGAGAGGCTGCACCTGGAAAAATCAGCTCTTGCATAGTGAGAAGGGAGTGCTCTGGGTGTAGGATCCCTGGGGGTTCTGCCTTTGTCTAAACATATGAGACTGTGAGTCTGATGTGAAGACTGCAGAAGATAAATCCTTTTAGGCCATTTTGGGAAATCTTCTCAAGCTTTTTCATTCCTCCTAAGAATCCAGGAGAACAACCATTATGTATCTTTTAGGTCACAAGACTAAGTTTAACTAAGGAGAGAAAATTTCTTAATCTGTGAGAGGTACCCATGCAGGTGTATTTCAGAGGAACTGCTCGCGAGATCTTTCCAGAACAGGATTTGGGATAGATAGGTCTAGTAATGTAATATATTACATTCACATGATGGTAGAACAATTGATTGAGCATCTGAAGACATCTCTGAGAGATTTTGAGCAAATCCCTTTATCTCTAGGCTTCTATTTACTCACCCCTTGAAAAAGGGGCTGGATTCAATTAACTTCTTCACTGCCATTTAGTTATCCTTCATGGGAAATACATCCATCAACTTAATCTTATAATACTAGTTATTTCACTCTCACCAGAAGCTTGGATTATCAATAACTTATTCTTAAATAGGAAAATAAAATGTTGCTTAGTAAGTACAGTTGGTTTATTGACAATGCATTTGAGTGCATACATAGGCCATTGGGACAATAATGAAAGGAGTCCCGGGTGAAGAAGTTGGAGATTCTTACTCTATTCCATCCCAGAAGGCATGAGTCTTCTATTTAGTCTCCTCATGGCTGACTTCATCTCCTGGTTCCTCAGAGTGTAGATGAAGGGGTTCAGCAGCGGGGAGATGACAGCGACGATGAAAGAGATGACCTTATCCGGGGGAAGGGCAGTGAAGGGCCTGGCATAAATGTAGATGCAGGGCACAAAGTGCAGGGTCACCACAGTGATGTGGGCTGTGCAGGTAGAGATGGCTTTCTTCCTGCCCTCCCCGGTGTGAGACCTCAGCATCGTTAGGATGACTGTGTAGGACACCAGGAGGAAGAAGAACCACAGGGTAGTGACTAAGCCATTGTTGGAAATCATGAGGCGTTCAAGGACAAATGTGTCTGTACAGGCGAGGTTGAGGACCTCTGGGACATCGCAGTAGAAGGTGTCGAGAACATTGGGTCCACAGAAGGGGAGCGGGAGCAAGAGGAAAATCTGGACGATGGCGTGGACAAAGCCCCCCACCCAGGAGGCTGCAATGAGGGCAGTGCAGCGCCCCCTACTCATGATGGTCACGTAGTGCAGGGGCTTGGAGATCGCCACGTACCGATCCAATGCCATCACCGAGAGAGAGAAGATGTCTGCTCCACCGAGGAGGTGGAAGAAAAAGATCTGCGTCATGCAGCCTGCATAGGATATGGTCTTCATCTTTGACAGAAGGTCTGCTAGGACCTTCGGAGCAGTGATAGAGGAGAAGGAGATGTCAAGGATGGCTAGATTGCGGAGCAGGAAGTACATGGGGGTGTGAAGGCGAGACTCACAGGTCACGGTGACCATGATGAGGAGGTTTCCCAGCACAGTTGTCGTGTACACAAAAGACAAAAAGAGAAATAAGACCAAGCTCAGGTCTTGGGACTGAGTAAGCCCCAGAAATATAAATTCTTTTACCATGGTGCCATTTTCCAATGCCATTGAATCATATTTTCTCTTCCTCTTGTAGCTTGGAAAAAATGGAAAGTGTTATTTCAGAAATTGTCTACTCTCCCTTAATAGATTCAGGTTTACAGAGTCAGGTATAGGTCTGAAAACCAGTGAGCTGTTATCACAGCATGAATTGCTCTCTTGAGATTGTTGTTAATGAGCCCAAAGTGACATCTTACTTCACAAACATTCATTTAATTATTCTTTTTTCTGTAAATTATAAATATTTTAGAAAATGCATAAAAATATGTTTGTGTGCTTGCTTGTTGATGAGTGTTTGGATTGTTTCTACTTTGTGGCTCTAAACGTTCCCGTACAGATCTTTGTGTGAACATTTGTTTTTATTTTTCTTGGGTGAGTACCTAGGAGTGGAATGATGGCAACTCTTAAAATTCAATAATAAGAAAACAAACAACACAATTGAAAAGACACATGATTTGTACAGACACTTCAACAAGAAGATACAGGGATCTCAGAGAAGTACGTGAAAAGATGTTCAACATCATTTATCACCAGGAGAATGTAAATTAAAACTATAGTGAGATAATAGTACATACGTATTAGAATTGCTAAAATAAAAAAAAGATGGATATTTCAAGAGCAAGCAAACATGTAAGGAATTAGAACTCTGGTGGAAATGTAAAATGGTACAGCCTCTTTTGAAAACAGTTTGGGAGTTTCTGAAGACGTTAAAAGTATACTTACCACATAATCTTGTTGCTTTCGAATTCCTTTTTTCTTTCCGTGAAGCTTTAAAATGGACCTTTTCCTCCCGTTTCTTATAGTGAGAAACAAAAGAAAGGTAAAATCATTTCCCTCCCACTTTGGGGGTGTGCCTTTCAGTTCAAATGAAGAGATTTCTTTTCATCAAGCTCACCTTCCTTTCAACCTTCCTTTCCTCTGTATGCAATTTTGTCCAACGTCTATTTAACATGAAAAACTAAAAAAACCTCTCAAGAGACATTAGAGCGTGTCTGGCATCACAGTTTGCTCAGTGCCAGCTGGGCACATACTGTTTATGCAGACACAGACAAGTGACCTCACCCCTTTGGGGTCAGCCTCTGCATCAGTATCTGGAAACAATAGCATCTCCCTCACGGGAATTTTGTGACGATTCAATGAACTGATCCCTGTAATGCAGCAGCACTTAGAACAGTGCCTAATCCATTACAAGTGTGTTTCTATGTGGGTTGCCTTAAAGGAAAACTCCAGGTTAGCGACTCACGGACACAGATTCGCTAGTGATGCTGACAGTCTTTTAGAGGAGCTATATATTTCCCAGAACATGTATTCTAAATCAACTTCAGCCGAACATACTGTCTGGAGGAAAACAGATCTTTTTCCTTCAGCGTCAGCAAGAGCGGCCCAGCAGGTGGTGACAATGAATGAGAGTGAGGGGAGCGCTTGCTTGGTTTGGCTTCTTATGTGACATCATCTCAGCAGACCAGAGAAGTCGGTGCATGGTCCCTGCAGTGAGAGCCATTTGGGCTCAAGTCCTGGCTTTGTCACTGGGATTTGTGGGAGTGAGAGACCTCACTGAGTCTCCACTTCTTCATGCATGGAGTGGTAAAGTTATGAGGATTAGGTGTAAGCCTCCCAAAGGGACCCCCCCTAAATAACAGGCTATGGTTTACACAGACGGGCAGAAGGCACCTGAGACCCCAAGTCAGGCCTGCTTGTCAGCAAAGACTGGGTCCCACGTTCACAAACCACCTTTGGTAATTCGGACGACATCCATTAGCTTCTATGACATCTTTGTGCTGTTTTCAGTCCATCTGATTATTTAGTAAATATTGACGGGGAAGTGGCAGAGTTCTAGGTTATTTGAGAAAAAGGAATATGATTTAAAACCGCTGGACAAAAGATGGAAATCTAATAGTAACGTGGGAGCGGTGGAGCCATCTGAAGACAGATGAGCTATGTGTGAGCAAAGGGTGATTTCTCACGAAGAGGCTCAGAGAAACGTGCTTGGAGAAGGTGACGTCTATGTTTGGGGTGCACGAGAATGGACAGAAAGGGAGCTCTGTCTTTTGGGGACCGCTTGAATATATAAAAGTTGCTTATAAGTGGTGAGTTTGGCTAGAAAGAAAGGATGCGAACATAGAAGACATGGGAAACCAAATCACTGCTATGAAAAAAATTTGGGGGGTACACTAAGAAAGGGTATGTAGGTGTTCATTGTATCATTCTTGGGACTTTCGGTGAATATTTGAAATACGTTATTTTCTTGCTAGTTTTAACTTTAGCATAAGAAATATCTCTGTGGCAGTTTGAGAAGCTCCATCTCCAGGAAATAAGCTTGAGAAAAATCCCTCTTCTTTCTATAGTTCGAGGGTCCCAGAAAACAAAAACTGCTTTTTCTCCGCTTCCAAATGGAACTGATTTCTATGTATGTCACTTCACAATATCCTCTTTGTTACTATTTCTTAGCTGTGCTGTCTGTCACCAAAGGTTCACCCTGGAATGCAGCGTCTTATGTTCATATTATGTGATGTTTACTCAAAATGTATTTAATGGATACACGTCTTAGTGATGAGATGTATATTTCAATTGTTTCCACTCTTATGCATGGACACCCAGAACCCACAGGCATACACACTCACGCAGAGTTATGTTTCTTACCTAAAATCTCCAACCTTCTTTCCAGAACACCTTAAGGCATGTTCACATGGCCATTGAGAATCATTCCACTCTGGGAAACTCTGTTAAATAGCTCTCCGAAGGCTGGGGATTTCAGAGACTTCTCTTTTATCTTTCCGTGAAAAAAAAAAAAAAAAAGCAGACTTGGGGAGCTGTCTTTTCTTGGCTCTTCTGTGCTGATCCCCAGCACTCTGTCGTATTTACTGATTCCCTAATCCTAGAACTAATGTGATAATTATCGGAGGGAATAGAGTTGGCTGTGGCTGTGGAAAAATTCTGCCGATGGTGAGCTTGTTTCAGTGGGAGTAATTAAGATGTTACTCAGGCACACATGCTTGGGAACACACATTTTGTCTAGGGTCTGAAATTTTCTAGCCATGACAAAGACTCTGTCCATAACCAAACTCTATTCAGGCCTCCCTGAACATTTCGTCTAGACCTTAGCTTTTGGACCTCCATGTTTGTCTCGGCATTGTCCAAGTTTAGCAAAAATCTTAAGTCAGTTTAGCCAGAACGCCCTACCCTTCACCTCTCATCACGTTCCTCATCCTCCACCATCCCCCAAGAGATATCTGAGCACCCTTGCCTCCCTTCAGCAAAAACCATGTTAGGGAAGTTTGGTCAGAATTGCCCCTGATATTTCTTTGTAGTAATTTTCTTCTTGGGAAACAAATGTCTATTCTTAGGGGCTCTGCACAACCTCCTTAGGCAGTTTCACCACGTGGGGTGATTCCTGAAGTGTGAAACACAAGTACTGGAAGGAGTCCTTGGGTCTGAAAGGGGTGTGCAGGCCAGGGTGAACGAGCTCCCTCTCAATGGCTGAGGACCAAAGTGGGTGACAGAGGTCTCACAGGTGCACACGTAGCCAGAAAATCCACCCTGGAGCCATCAGCAAATCCCACTGGCTCAACTTCAGTTTTAAAAAATTCTCACCACCTGCCCCATTACTATCATAAGTCATGTCTCCATTATTTCTTTCCTTGGACTATTTCAGTAGTTTCTTAGTTTTTCTCTGTGTTTATCTTTACCCCTCACTGTGGCGGATTCCGGCCCGCAGAATCCGCCGTGGGTGGACTGGAACCTGAAGC
>PVJI01011060.1:0-57675 GCA_004026765.1 Micronycteris hirsuta | reverse complement strand
CTTGTTTGGCTGTGCGAGGCGGTACGGTGCATTCACCTATGCCGCCATCTTAGGAAGTCCTGTTTCGAGGAACTTTTTGATTTCTTCCCTAATCTCATCCTTGACCCATTCATTGTTTAATAGCATGCTATTCAATCTCCATGATTTTGAGTGTTTTAGGTTTTTTTCCTTTGGGTTGGTTTCTAATTGCAGTCCCTTGTGGTCAGAGAAAATACTTGATATAATTTCAACTGTCTTGAATTTGTTGAGGCTTGTTTTGTGTCCTATCATATGGTCTATTTTTGAAAATGTTCCAGGTGTGAAAAGAATATGTATTTTAAATGTTTTATGTGTATTAACTCATTCACTCCTCCCAGCACCCCTGTAGGGCAGGTATCATTACTATTGCCTTTGCCAGAGTAAGGAAACTGAAGCACAGAGAGAAGCCTTTTCCTGTTAGGCTGTTTGCGTGATGACTTGCTTTAAGATATTTCAGCATAAACTTGAATGTGATGTTTGTATGTGTGAGTTAACTTTGCCTGCCGGAGTGGGCAGGTGCAGTTCAAGTCTGCTACTCAGGAGCCCGCACCCAGAGGCGTCCCAGCTCCCCGAGCCTCTCTCCCCAGCCCTGCTGGCTGGCCCTGCCCTCAGAACACTGCTCTACCTGCCTTGAAGTGGCTCTTAGGCAAGGCACTTGTTGGAGTGTTTGGGATGGAGCAGGGCCACACAGGGCTTGAATCACAGGTTGGGGGGAACAGTTTTGTGCCTCTTGTCGATGAACCTTTGCCCCTGTAGAATTTGATCGAAGACTTTCTGTCTCAGTAGCATGCCCCTCTGATCACTGGAAACCCAGACAATTGTCTGCCCCAGTGCTGCATGCCACAGCCACATGTCACATGGCTGGTAGGTGGCCACACCAGTGCTCGTCCCCAAGCCTCCGGCTCCCTGAGCGGCACGCTGCACTGCCTGCTTCTAAGGGGAGATGGAACACACTGAGCAGGTGTTAGCGAGGGTGGGGTGCTTGGGCAGAGGGCGTAGTGGGGAGCAGTAGTGATTCCAGAGGAAAGATTCCTTCAAGTCAGGAACAGAGGGGGCAATGGTGGGAAGACACTGGGCACCTCTTCAGGTAAATTTCAAGGCAAAGGGAGGAAGGCAGGATCTGTCTGATGGATTTGCTGTCTTTGGTGAAGCAGAAATCAAGGACTTGGGTTGGAAGAAGAGGGTGAGGGTGGAAGAGGGCTTAAGTTCAGTGGTGATGGGGACAAAGTCCCTTTTGTGTCTCCCTTTTCCATCGTTGTGTGAAGTGGAACTGTCCAGGACCAGGAGTGTGGGACTTCTCCAAAGGGAAGCTGGGGAGGGGACAGGAGGCTGAGGGTGACCCTAGAGTCAAAGCTAGACATTTGTCCTTGTTCCTGGTGCCTATTAAATGTCAAGGCCATCGCAGGGGAGACCTGGGGACCTGGCCTGCATTGAGAAGAGGAAGGAGCAAAGCTCAGCCTGCACCACCAAGGAAGAAGAGACACCCGCTCAGCAGGACTTGGCCACTGTGGAAAGGGAAGGTGTTCTGGCCCTTTGCTGTCCCTTCCCAAGGTTCCTGGGAAAGTTGAGGGTACCCGTGGTGAATTTTAAGGTTCCCTGAGGTCAAAGACTAGGACAATCAGTTCTGGGGAAGACGAAATGACTCTGCCCTTTGTTTCCCTGCAAGAGCTGATGAATAATTCAAGGCCAAGGCTAGTCAGCGGGCCCTGTAGGTCAGGCCAGCTCTGGGCAGCGACATCCTGGTGGGTTACCATGGGGCTGAGCTCTTTTTCCAGCTTGTGTCCTCCTCAGCACCCCTGGCACTCACCCCACTGGGCTCCCTGGAGCCACACTCCTTTTCAGACAAGGGGATGAATGTCAGCTGCAGAAGGCCCTGGAGGACCTTCAAAACTCAGCTGGAGACAGCCAGGCAAGAAGGAGCCAGCTGACTCCCTCTCTGGCATTTGCATTGACCTGAGAGGACAAATGAGGGGGGACTGTCACAGGAAAGCGGGTCAGCTGGCGTGGGAATCCCATGGACTTGCTGGACCTCACTTCTGCCTGCACAGCTTGGCCGTGGGCTTCCTTCCCCACTCAGAGGAGACAGCCTCTTCCCTAAGGACAAAGCCCACTTTCCCAGCAGGCCTCCCCTGGACTCACCTTTGCTCTAGATTTTCACTGAAGAAGCAGATGTGAAGAACCCTCGAACCCAGCAAGTGCCCACTTCCAGCTGGAACTAAATTTACACACTGGGACAGCAGCCACCTCGGTCGGAGAGACACTGATCAAACTGTCTGGACTTCTCTCCACATTCAGCTGCCAGTGTATTGTCATTGCATCCCATGACACTGAGAAAGCCCCCTCGAGGCACTCGGAATGCACAAAATACCTCGCTGCCTCTCTGGTAAGGAAGGGGCAAAGGCTGGCCCCTGCTTCCCGAAGGGCTCTCTGCTTCCCTTACCACGTAGAAGATCATCTTAGGCAGCTGCACAGGCAGCTAACGAATATCTGTTTGATGTGATTGAACTTCAGAGTATAAAGTTTTCACACAGTTTTCAGTAAGCAGTATTCAGTTTTATAAAAGCATGCTGCAGCAACTCAGTCAAAAGCGAACTTGAGAAGTATTAGCCGCCAAACCAAGGTCTTGCGTGGGACAAGGGAGAGGATGTTGATGTCAATAAAGCCTTCATTAATCTTTAGCAATATTCCCCAAAATGCAGAGTAAGGAACAGCTGTGTGGCTGCAAATCCTACTCAGCCAGTCAACCCCTGGCAACTTAGAGCTGGCCACTCCCTGGAGTCAGTAAGGCCTGATAACATTTTGGTCACTCTGGGAAAATTAAGCATCTTATTTCATTGAAACACATGTCCTCACTATTTTTGTAAAGTAGTGCTCGTGGTGATTTTCCCAGAAACATGTACATGGGGGGCAGGAGAGCTGACATGAGGGAGGCCCTGGGAAAGAATGTTGTGTGTGTGTGTTTCTGTTGGGGTGGAGGAGGGACCCCAGAAGGAAGAGTTAACTTTTTACAAAGACAGAGCATTAGGAATCCACTCATTCATGTAGCAAGCCAAGACTGAGCACCCACAGGACTATTAAGATTTAGGGCAACTTGAGACAATTTTAATAATGATAACAGAGCACTGTCTATGACTAACGGCCATTCCAAGCTGCTGTGGTTTGAGTGTTCCTGTCCCCCCAAAATCCATATGTTAAAGCTTAACCCCCAAGGTAATAGTATTAGGAGATGGGGCTACTGGGAGATGAGCAGGTCATGAGGGCTGAGCCCCCATTAATGAAATTAGTGCCTTTATCAAAGAGGTCCCAGAGAGCTCCCTTGTCCCTTCCTCCATGTAAGGACACCGTGAGAAGACAGCCATCGGCAGGGGAGCTGGCTCTCGTCGGACACCGAACCTGCCAGCGTCATGCTCCTCGGCTCCCCAGCCTCCAGAACTGTAGAAACAAGTTTCTGTTGTTTGTAAGCCTCCCAGCCTATGATGCTCCTGTGAGAGCAGCCTGAACGGACTGAGACATGAGCCCTTGTATGTTTTGGAAAATTTCATCTGGCAAGGAAGCACAAGATATACCTAATTAACAATAGGGCAACAAGAAAGCAATTATTGCTTTCAGTAAAGCAGTAAGAAGAAAATGTGATGAACTTGCACAGGAGGGAGACATGAATCCTGGAGTTGGAGGCGGGAGATGGGAAAGGCGTCCTGAAGAGCACCGGTGTTGGTAGCCCAGGAACAGCCAGCTGCCACTCAGAGGGACAGGAACCTGGCAGTGGCCCTCACATCTCCGCTGACACCTAGGAAGCTGTGACACATAATAGCTTTGGATGAGCACTCTTAAACCCCATTTTGCCCTCTTTTATAAGGAGAGGTTGGATGGCTGAAAACAACTCTTCCACGGCCTCCTTGCGGCTGGAGCGCTACACGAGAGTTAGTCTTCCTGGGAGCTGCCCTGGCACGAGGTTTGGCTGGAAGATGTGGAGGTGGTGGCCGACGTGTCGACTCCAACAGATGTGAGGTTGGAACAGCAGCTCGCACCTTGCAGCAGCCTGTTCTCCGGATGCGACCAGTGGATTGATCCTGAAGCCCAAAGTCTATTGGCAGCTCCTGACTTCTGCTCCTGCGGCACTGCCAGTCTGACATGCCTGCCGTGGTCTCTGTGTCCTGAGCTGGCCCCTGAGAAATAGAGACGTCTTGAATGGCAATTACCAACTCCTGTGGGTAAATAGTACCTGGGAAAGTTCCAGCTACTTTGGTCACGGTCACACTCACGGCACCCATTTGTTGGCCTCCCACGAGTTAGCCTTTGCTCCATCACCCAGTGTCCTATCACTGATATCCAGCATCCTCATCCTTGCGGGGACTCACCTCAGTGACCTCTCTTCCCTTCCTTAACGCCATTTCTCCTTCACCTGCGCTTTCCATGCTGCTCCTCGTCTCTCTTTCCTCTGAATTCTCTTTGCTTCTGCCCTACCAAACTGCCTAAGCCTTGACCCTTTGCACTTTTATTTTTGCACTCCCCCCTTCAGGAAAGTGTATTTATTCTTTATTTTGTCACTTGCTGATTGTCATATGTGAATGGGCTGTGTAAAGATGGGTGGCCAGACTTTAGGAATTTACTGTTTAGTAAGAGAGGTAAGTCAGGTGTACAAGGTCTGTCTGGAAAAAGGCCCAGCCGTTGTTAATAGAACAGGAGTGGTTTGCACCACATTGGTGTAGCCTGGCAGCCAAGGGGAATGGACTGGAGTGCGTACAAGTGAACAATGACGACTTCACTGTACTAGTCAGGGATGCAGTAGACACCACTGAGTGAGCATGTGTACTGTGTGGCCATTGCGTTCAAGATGACTTAAGTAAGTAGAGCAGTGAGTCTGCATCAAATTTTGCATTAAGCTTGAACGTTTCTTTGTGGAAACTATTCAGATGATTCAGAAGGCCGCAGGTATGGGCAACTGGTGATTGGCAGCTTCATCACAACACGTCTGCTCATGCATCACGTCTCGTGCAGAGTATTTTGGTGGAACATCAAATCATCCAGGTGACTCAGCCTCCCTACAGCCCAGATTTGGCACCCTGTGATTTCTTGATTTTCCCAAAAGTAAAAATTACCTTTGAAAGGGAAGAGATTTCAGACCATTGATGTGATTCAGGAAAACATGATGGTCAGCTGATGGCAACTGGGAGAACTGTGTGAGGTCCCAAGGTACCTACTTTGAAGGGGACTGAGGCATCATTGTCCTATGTACAATGTGTCTTGTGTCTTCTTCAGTAAATGTCTTTATTTTTTATAGTACATGGCTGGATACCTTTTGGACAGACCTTGTATAAACAGCATATTGCAGAATAATGAGGACTGTAGGAAAGGTATCAGAAAAAGGCTTTGAAATTGAAGATAGAAAATTGAGGAGGTTTCATGAAGAAGGCACCTGGCCTCTCTGAAAGGTGAAAATGACCTCAGAGGAAGGAGAGCATTTCAACAGGAAGAAATGATATGAGAAAAACTGAGAAGAAGTGCGAAGGTACAAGTTAGGCAGGGAAATTTCACACTCACATCCATAAAGCTATTTAGTAGTTAGGGTGTAAGCTCTATGAGGTCAGAACTCTTATGCACCGACTGGTATCTTTTCAGCATTGTGCCTGGTACACAGGAGGCATGCAATAAATACAGGGTTGGTCAAAGTCAGTTTACAGTTGTGAGTACACAAACCAGCTTTCGTTTTTGTGTTGTTATTTATTCATCATTATTATTCATTATTCATAGTTTTCATACAAACAGCTCTAAACCTACTTTTACCTTACTCTGTATTTGTTGAGTAAAAGTCTAGAGTGATGAGTCTTCTCTCCCATCATGCCAAGGTATGAGTCCAGTCAATAGCCCTGCAGCTCTGCAGGCCACTGAGAGTCAGCAAGGACAGCAGGCCCCTGAATGAAGGACTCCCAGCGTCCACTTTTTCCATATACCCCAGCCAAAGAGCTTCCTCCTTATTTCACCTTCTACTCTTCCACAGTTAACCAACCCACCGGGCTGAAGGCGCCACCAACCACAGCTAATAGTGATGGCTCTTCCTGGAAGATATATCCAGCAGATGACCACTGCTTACCACCTCCCCTGCCACTGCCCGGGCCATTGCCCACTTTCCACTCTTGAGCCCCGACAAACAGCCGCCAGAAGGATCTTTTCAAGAACATAAACCGCTGCCCATCACACCCATGCTCTTCTTGTTGCCCACGTTCTGCAAGACCTCCCAGGACCTGGCCCAGCCCACGCCAGGAGGAGCCCAGACACCCAGTAGCAGAATAATGGTAACCCTCCTACTTTGGTTAGTGCCACGCCAGCTCATTTCTCCCTCATACGTGGTGAGACACGCACTTTGATCTTTTTCCCACTTCCTTTCAACTCTTGCCTATCACACTGAAACGTGTTTTTATTTCTTTTCCTCTCCAAAAGAGCCAAAAGACAAGCTGTATGAAGTCTAATAGACCTATAAATAGTATTCTCACTTAACTGCCCTTGTGTCGGGAGTGAAATTAGATAAAACTAAGAACCAGCGCTGGCATCTTCGGGCTGGCCAGGACCTCACGCCTGAAAGTCCTTGCAGTATCCCCGCGGTTGTTCCCATTGCCACTTTCTCCTCCTGTGAGTCACCTGCTCTTCTTCGAGTTACAAGCTCCTTCATGTTACAGAATATTTCCAAAATAATGTTTTCCTTGAGGTTATTGTTTACATGTTTTGTTCAAGTAGTATTTTTAAAAGGGTTTTCTTATTCATTTCCTCTGTAATAAACATTTCACCGATACTATGAATTACATAGCCATTTGTGATTTTACCCTTAGGATATAATCAGCACTTACTACATTGTTTAGGTGGAAAAACCAACTAATTCATGATGAAATGAAGGAAGGAGCAAAGAAAAATTATTGCATAAAAATAGTGGTAATTTCTAAAAATATTCATTAAACTGCATTTTTCCTGAGTCATTATTGGGGGAAAGGCAGAGATAAGTCCTGGTCCCCAGTGTCAATCAAGTCACAATGCAAAAGAGGGAAAAGGGGACAAAGCAACTAAACACATGCATGCACACCTATGCACACCTATGCACACATGTGCACGCGTGCACACACAATGGGGCAACCACAAACCCTTCGAGCGGGCGCCAGCAGTTCATTTGAGTTCAGGCTAATGTCTCCGCCAATGAAAGACCTCGCCTCTCAGGCCAGCACTCCATTCTCAGGAGCCAAAGAAGAGAAAAGCGTCAGTGAGCTGAGGTCTGAGTCCTTTGGAGGAGGAAATCCCGCCCCCCCCCACCCCCGCAGAGCTCACTGCCTCATTTCACAGCACACCTGCTTGCGCTGGTGCCGTGGGCCCCGTCATCTCTAAAAACAGGGCAGACAGGACATTTGTTCTGAGGGTGTGAGTCCCAGGCGGAGGGTCTAGCCAGCCTAGGTGAGTGGAAATAAAGGCATGGGCTGGGGCCTGGAGCTTAGAACTCGAAAACAGTTTGCTGCCCGAGTGTCTGGACGCTGACTGTGATGACAGTTGGCTGCAGGCCTTCGCAGATGCATTTCCCAAGCATTTGCAGGCTTAATGAGTCCAGAGGGCATCCCTGGGGGCAGGGCAGTCACGGTATTACCAGATGACGGTAAAGAAATGGGGAAATCTAAGGGTGTGAATGAGCGATGGGGACATCAGGAGTGAGCATCGGCCGGATCCCTCATGCACACGTTTGCTTCCAGGAGAGGCCAGGAAAGAGGAGGGCTTCAAGCGTGAGTGTGACTTCAGGGAACAGGGAGGTGATTTTCCAAGTGTACATTTAATCCCCTGCCCCCATGTTCGCACGTATCCCTGTGAATGCTGCCTGAGCTATAAAATCCAGGGCACATCCATCATGCCACATGGCTGCCCAGTACTTTCCAGAACCCTTCCTCGGTTTGAACATTTTCAGATTTATGATTCTATTTCCTCAGGAAGGAGCCAGAAATTCATTTTCCCAAATTCCTTTGCAACCAGAGAGAGGCTTGGGCCTGGCCTCCTCAGATGCACCCGTGCAGGACTCTGATTAGGAGAAGCATTTACAGAGTCAAGAGTGTTTAGTAGACTTCGGATGAGGACAACAGAGAGACACTGCAGAGGCTGCGGTGGTCCCAGAGGCAGTGCCCTGCAGCGTGGGGACAGCAGTTCTCTCCTGGAGCAGTAATTAGAGTGTTGATCCTACTGAGTGACCTCCAGGCCGAATATCCTAGCTCTGCCAGGCACTCTGTGTCCTGGCTGGTATAGTTCGGTGAATACAATTTCAGTTGCTACAATGAACAACCAAGAACTCTCCCTAATACTCCTTGCACATATAGGGATGCCCCCCGCCAAAAAAAGTCAGTGGTCAAAATGAATACTTCAATAAGCATTTAGGAATTCCAACCTTGCAAAATGGATGCATGTGTTTACCTTTATTTTAAAGTTAAAGGAACAGAGTTTTAGAGACACCTAGTAGTGTACTCAAGCGATTCATTACACACAGATTAAAGCTAGACCAGGCATTCCGGCTCCTCGTTCTGTGCTTTCTTCACAAAAACCTGCCTCATTATACAAAGAGACTTGAGTCACAGTCTTGCTTCAATTCAACTAGAAATCCTCAAAAACATTTAGAAGATCTTTTATGAAGTAGCTGTTGGCTTTGGTCTTCCCAGGACTGTGAGCAGAGCTGGGAGTAGGGGGAGGAAGTAACAAAATTTAAAGAGTGTCAAAATATGCAGGGGTCAATATAATACTTTAATGCAATGCTTTAAAAATAGAAGTTAATAAAAAAATTTTTGATGAACGAAATATCAAAATTTTAAGTGAAAACAGGCTCGCTATGACAGATTTTTCCCTTTATCTCAAAGTCCAATATAGCTACTGATTTAGTCTTTAGGGAACTTATCCATATTACTTTGAAATAAATTAATAGCACAGATTAAGCTACCTAATTTCCTCCTCAGATATTCGAAGTTTGAATGGTTTTCCTCCCAGCACGTGAATTTTCTCCAGCAGAATACTACAGTGTCCTTCTGTGAGCCTTCCTAAGCTCATAAATTTGGATTAGATCAGAGTGTCCACGTCCAGACCTGCCTGCATCTTGCAGAAATATTAGCTCTGGCTGGATATCTAAAACAACAGAGTAACAGAGACCAACTGAAACACAAGCAGACATAAGATTAAATTTTAATGACTCTCTGGGTTGTTGGCTGTCCAGCACCTCTAAATAGATGCCTTGATAAATCATAATGATGATAGTGGCGAGTAACATTGATTGGACGCTGTGTGCCAGGGATTGAGTTAGACACTTTAAACAGCTGATGCTTCTTCTTACAACCCCTGGGAGGTAGGAACCTACAGAGGTGGGGTTGAGGTCCCTGGTCAGGAAGTGGCAGAGCCACGGCACAAGCCCAGGTCCAACAGACTCCCAGGCCGAAGTCCCCCTGCTACTCTGTCTCCTTTTAGGATGTGTGCGGAAAGTGGATGTGTTCCACCTTGAAAACAAGAAGTCTGAGTGCTGCAGAGCATCAGGGCAGGACTTCCCAGCAGGCCTAGACTGAAGGCCTCGCCCTCTCCTGAGCAGTGACGAGAGCAGCTACCATCCACCCTGCAATGGCTGTCCAGTGACTGGCAACCCTGAAGTAGTCCTGCCATGCTGCGGTGTTTATCCGGTGCCAAAGGCCAGCCTCACATGCTTTTATGGCCACTGACACAAACCGGTCAATTCCGGTATGAGAAAACCTCTGCAAAAGGCATTCTAAAACATATGGGTAAACTGAGGCCCGGGTAACTAACGAAATTTCTGTAGTAAAGCTGGGACTGAACCCACTTTTCCCAGCACCCAGGTAGAACTCCATTCACCGCACTGTACTGGCACTCCAAGGACATCTGCCATTCCATGCAAGGGCGATGCTGCATGCGTCAGCCAGAGACACTGTCCGTGCTTAAAGGATTTAGTCTGCAAACCACAGTTCAAAGACTGGCATTTTTATGGGCCAAATCTAATTTGCAGATGTGGGTTTTTTACCCTGGTTTGTAAAGTGCTTTTGAAAACTTTGAACTAGTTGATAACATTTAAAAATCAGGAGTTTTCACATACAAATCCAGGTTTCTGGCTGCTTTCGAAAAGTTCCAAGACGAGAATGCACTGCAAACATTTTCAGATATGCCAGCGACTGGCTAGAGCTGGTGTGCTGAAGCCAGCTCAGACCAGAGCACTGGAGCCAGTTATAAAGTGTTACAAATGTTGTGAGCCAATCGTTAAATGGTTGACAGTCTGAAATTGGCCATAACTAGATTATTTACACCATGGGCATCGGCCAAACTACAAATTAGGGCTTTTATGCCCCCTTCCCTTCCCTGCCCTGCCCTCCGATTCCCTCCCTCCATCCCTCCCTTCCCTCCTTCCTTGTTTCCTTGTTTCCTTCCTTCCCCTCTCTCCCTTCATCTTTCCTTAACCCTCTCTCTCTTGCTTGCTTACTTGCTTTTTTTTGGAGTGCCAGTTTCCCACCATTATCACTGGTTGGAACTAAAGAGAACTCACTCTGTTTAGAAGAAACACAGTCCTGCTGGGTCATCTTCTGTTATTCATGTTACCTCCTGGCTAAGGAAGGAGCTGGAGTTGCCTCTCTTACAACAGACTAAGAAAAAGAACGGTGCTCTTCCTGAAGCAGGCCTGCACAGTGCTGTGGAGTAAGGAAAAAGGGTCGGTCATCACTCTGTCTTGATTTTAAACTCCTTTAAAACCTGTTTTAAAATTTGGGTCTCACATAATTGTGCCCAGCTCGAGGAGTCCTCATAAGCGAGCTCCCTTCACCGCTGTCCAGTTCGAGGGCAAGAACGCTGACAGGTTACCCAGAAGCCCGTCCTAACCTCTCCCAACGACTGCCTCCTGCCCCCTCCCCGAAAGAAACCACTCTCCCAACTTCTTAACACCATGCTTTTGCCTGCTTTTGAACTTTGTATCAATAGAATCTAGAGTATATACCTTTTTAGGTCTAGCCTCTTTGATTCACCATTATATTTGTGAGATCCACCTATTTTTTGGAGTGGATGAGTTCCACAGTTCTTTCTATAAATATTGCGCCATATACATACGCATTCTACTACTGGGTGGTTTCCAAATTGAGCTACCTTAGTCTGGGTTCCCCCCGGAGGAAGGCCCAAGACAGAAGTTTGCCTGCTGACACTTTACGTGGAAATATTTTTCCTGGGAACAGGAGAGCAGGGCAGGGGGAGTGGAATGGGAGATGCAGGGAGGCCGGTGAATGGGTGTGCTATGAAGTTAACCACTTCTACAGTTAGCTGCTGTTCCGTCCTGCCCGTGTCTCCTCAGGGGATGGGTGAGATACATTTTAGAACTATACCCTAGGAGAACAGACAGTAAAAACATTTTTCCATTGTTCATTGGCTTCTACCTCCCATTGGCTGAGGGTGATCCCACCAGAATTCCTTCAAGAACATTCTCCTGTTCTTCCAGATCATGCATACATTAGTTTTCCAGGGAAATCCCAAGTCAGAGAAGCTGCATTGCAGGAAGTCCGATGTGTGTGGTGCAGGCCCTTCACAAGACATTACTCGTTGCTCCAGCCAGAAGCCAGAGCCTGCAGGAAATCAGTAGTGACAGCAACGTGGGGCCAAGCAGATTTTGAAGTTGTGCAAAAGAACTGTCTGCATATTGGCTTTCGAATAGTGTGGCTGTGGGCATTCTTGCACGTGTGCCTCATTGCACGTGCGCGTATAGCTCCGCTAGGCATAGTCATGGGGTGGGATTGCTGGAGCTAATGTATTTACGTGCTCGTCCTCAGGACGCGCTGCCAGTTTTCTAAAGCGGCCGTTTATTTACACTGAAGCTGCTTCGACATTCTGTGTTGTCCTATTTCCTTTTAAAATGTCAGTTTATTTTTTAAATTTGTTTAACATGCTATTTTTTCTGTAAATAGTTACATGCAATATTTTTCTCCTCTTTTTTTTACCATTGTTCAAATACGGTTGTCTCTATTTCCCCTCCCCTCTCCCCTCACCACAGCCATCCCGACCTCCCACCCCTTTGACTTTGTCCGTGTGTCCTTTATACATGTTCCTTGATGACCCTCCCCACCTTCTCCCCCATTATCTTCTCTCCCCTCCCCTCGAGTTACTGTCAGTTTGTTCTTCATTCAATGCAGCAAAATATAACCAGAGACATTAAATTGTCATTTTAAAAAGTACAAATCACATCATAATGGCCAAAGATTGTTGCCAGATTGTGTCTCCTCAATGGTTTGCTTCACTTAGCACCACGTTTTATATCTGGTCATCTGGGTGTCGTGTCCTGGGCTGCAGATGTGCTCATGGGTTCTGGGCACTTGGGGTGAAATCAACAACTTCGCACTTGACCTCAGAGGCAATCCAAAGTAAACAAGGAGAAAGGAACAAGACATGTAACATCCCAAAAAGAAGCTATCATAATTGATTACATCTCACTTACCAGGAAACCACTCCAAGCCCTTGGCTAATTTGAGACCCCCTGTTGTGGTGGAAACTCTCTTCCTTGACGGGATGTCGCGATTCTTGCCAGCAGTAGCCAGGCGCCTGCCTGCTTTTCTCTGCTCAGAGTCTAGGCTTCCCGCACCGTGTAATTTTTGAGAGAGACACAGAAAGGAAGGAAAGACCACTTCTCAAGGTCTGACCCCAAAATCCCTTTCTCCTTAGTTCCAACCCAAGGTGAACCCGTACCTGACTCCTCCATCATGCAACAAATCAGCCAATACTCTCATTCTGCAGGGCTCTTGGCTTCCACTGGCCAGAATAAAACTTCCTCCCCGTAGTCATCTTGGCCTGAGCTCCAGAGGAACCCCCAGGAGATGCACCAAACCTGGTGAAATCATGTGTACGTCTCTCTGGCTTCCAACATTTCTTTCAAAGACAGGGAAGGGCAGTGAATGAATTATAAAGAGAAGGGGTCTCTACTCAGGAAGTCTCCAGAAGCTCCCACTGTCCCTCTTGCTCTGTGGCCTCTGTGACCACACCCTTCCTGCCCGCTGTGAGCAGAAGCCCTCCAGTCTTGCTCTCTCTTCATGCTGGCCCCACCCACACGGCATCCGATACAGTTCCTGGTACCCTGCTGGCCTTCCTTGCTCTGCCAGGCCGTGGAGCTGTGCCCCGTGTCATGTTCTGGAAGACCTGGGACATCCTCTTTCTTAGAAAGATGGTTCACCCATTTAGGGCAAAGGATTCTTTCTTCACCACGGGCAAAGGGGGTCAAACTGCCTGCAACTTCTTGCACTGATGAGAGTCCAGGAGATATCCTCAAGTATCTCAACTTCCTGCCATTTCCTGAGGAAGAAGGCCCACAGTTCCAGCCCTTTTCTTTCGCTGCTGTTCTCTTAGCCCCAGGACAAAGCTGGCTTGCTCTGGAGTACTTCTGCATTTCATAGACGCTAAACACGCTGATTCACTGCCCTATGGGGGAAGGCCACTGTGAGGGTCGTGTGGAGCCAGACTTTGGAAATTTACACTACCATTCACCATACCTATGGCGGGGCGGGAGGCCACCATGAAGGTGATGGGGAGCCAGACTTTAGAACTTTATCCCACAACAGCCAATATTTATTGCTGGACTCACTGTGTATACTTACTAAGCGATTTCCATGCATCTCATTTAATTCTCACGACTCTTCGAGGCAGCCACTAGAATTAGCCAGTTTTATAGCTGGGGGAACTGTGCCTTTGGATACAGAGTTAGGAAGTGGCTGAGCCACGATTCAAATCCAGGCAGCTGGTCTCCAGAGTCCCCACTCTAATTAGCTATGTTGTATCAGAATTTCTTGCCCAAGTCATCAAAATGCAGACTCTCGACTCCAGCTCCCTGCTTTAGTTTCCTTTTTTTTGTGGTCTCAGCCCCTAGCGCTATCCTGAAAAGGACTCCAGGGATTTGGGTTGGGGATTCAGTTATCGCCTTAACTGAGAAGTGCTTCTTTCTCCTCCTCAGCTTCGTCACATACTGAGTTTTATTGACAGTCTGAGCCAGCGCTACCCAAAAGAAGCATAACGAGAGCCACAGAGGCAAGTCTCACACATGCCATTTCAAGTTTTCTGGGGCGTTGCTTTTACCAGGGTAAAAAGAAGGAGGGGAGTGAATTTTAATACTGTACTGTATTTAACCTAATATCCAAGACATGATCGGATCAACATATATGCCATATAAAAATTATAAATGAGATAACTTACAGTGTTTTCATTTGTACTAAACCTTTAAAATCTGGTGTGTGGCTTACACTCAGGGCACATCGTCATGCACACTGGCCGCGTGTCCAGTGCTCAGTAGCTGCCCGAGGCCACTGGCTACCCTACCAGAGCGTAACTGAGCCCGTGCCCAGAGGAGGTCTGTGTTCTCACAGTGCAAGCCTGCAGAGCAGAGCCCGCGTGTGGGAAGAGGGCAATGCAGGCGTTACCCTGCCCCTGGCTTCGGCTTTTACTCAGTTATTCTCTGACCAACTTCTTTTTCACCGTGTTCCTTGTTATATCCGTTCTCCCTTTTTCAGGTGCTTGGAAGGTGACATCTCCAAGGCCCAGAGAGCTCACCTTTCCAGAACTACAACTAGATCCCTGCCCTGTAGACCCTTCACCCAGCCCTTTCCTCATTTCTCCAGAGTGGCTTTGCACTAGCTGGACCCACAGGCAGCAGAAAACCCTTACTGATGAACTGTGTTAACATCCAGAGAACGTACGGCACATTTTATCAAAAGCACATCAGGAAGCTACCCATGAGCTGGTTTCTTATCCCAGAAGGGCTACATTGCTTGTGTTAAGGACCTGCTTTCCTATCTCTGGTGAGTACCTACGATGCAGGTTAAATCTCATACTTACACTAAGCAGTGGTTTTTAATCAGGCAGTTTACCAGAATTACACCTCCAAGGAGATGTGTCAGACGTTTTTTGCCCTGGGAGCCTAGCGTGAATTAAAATCCCAGCACCAGGGATGCGTAAGTTCGGATTCTGACACCGCCCGCTGCAGACCCTGCTGCCACCTTCCCCAGCAAGAGCCTCCACACGGTGGCTTTTCAGAGAGACAGCGTCCCAACGCGCAGCCCTGAGATGGACGTTGAGAGGACAAAACGGTCAAACTTCGGGTGCCGTTCTCTCTGCTCCTCGATTCTCTCGCTTTTTCAGAGCAGCCCCTCATGCCAGTTAACACACAAGGGCGCCACCTCAACTTTGCCCGACAGCGCTCCCGCATGCCTCCGCCGCCAGCTCTTCGCCCCTGTATTTCAGCAGAGGCACCTGGGACGCAGCAGTAACTGAGCACATACAGCAAATTAAAGGGTGGAGCCCACATGGAAGCGGGGTCTCCCACGTCGTATCAATTCACCCGAGAACAGTGTCTGTCTCTGTGGAGGTTACTCTGTTACACACACACGAGAGAACATCTCTGCCCTGCTCCTTCCTGCAGAACAGCTCTGCAGCGACGCAGCCGTCTGCTCCGCTGGAACATGCGCCATAAATTTGCTTTTAAAAGACATTCTCTTACAATACTGTCAATGGCCCTTGCATTAAAAATGAGAAAAATATGGAAACATGCATTAAAATATTCGGAAATAAATGGCTTCTCTATTACATAAAAGCTCTCATGTGTCTCAAAGGTACTGAGAATAGAATAATTTATCGTAAATGAGATTATTATTGCTGGGAAAAGGTCTATTTTAACGCCAGTTTTCTTGGAGATTAAACCAAACCCGAACAGTCCACTGGGGGGTGTTCACAAACGGGGAAGTCAAATGCTTAAAAGCTTTAAGTGGGAAATATATGCCGATGCAGCAATCTTGGGAAAGAGAACACATTCTGTTTGTTCTTATCTTGGGGGAGGGGCAGGGGCTCAGCTCCAGGGTCCAGGAGGGAAAAAGGAGGATAATGACTTCTCTGAAAGCAGGACAGAGATCCGCTGGGCTCGCGGGGGTTTGAACTGCCCTGTCGAAACCTGTGTCTGGGCCTCCGGGGTCGCTGGCAGCTGGGTGGTGTCCAGTGTCAGGGACATGCTCTGCAAAACAAACATTGTCTTGAGAAAATGTTATCCTGTTGTTCTTTTGGGTGCGTGTTTCGCAAGAAGATAAATGGGGACTCGAAAGGAAAAGGGCAGGTCCGGAGTCAAGGAAGGGGGTGAACTGTACTTTCTAATATAGACAGAAAATAGGGCGTTTTGATTCACAGGCACGAAAGATGTATGACCGAGTTTCGGAGATTCAGATCCAATGTATTTCTCACGAAAACACAGGGACTCTTACTTGATCTTGCTTTGTTGAGTCAGGGTCAGCTTTATAAATATTAATGACCATGGTACAGGAAACAAGCTGAGAGTCAGTGATCAGAACACCACTGACTCCCGCTTTCACTCGAGATGGCTGTAATGGTCCTGTGGGCAGGGAGAAAAACAAGCTCTTGCACCAACCCAGGCTGTCTGATGATCTGATGACTTACGCGAGGTGAGAGGAAAGTGATTCTGCTACCTGTGTGACTTCCACAGAGGCCCGGGCCCCTGCGGAGGGTGCTTCGCGTTCCCTACACTTACCGCGGCTTAATTTCATAGTCCAGCACGGTCATGGAGGAGTCCTGCTTGGAGGTCTCCCTCCTGTCCCATTTTCAATGTCTTCCGAGCTCCCTTTATCCCAGATCCTTTTGCATCTTTGTTTCTGTTCTGTCCCCTGCCACTCTTCTGGAAAGATCCATGGGGCTGAGTACTAAAGTTGTCCTGTCTGTCTTTTGTTTAGAAGGATGGAGGGTGGGGTTTGGCCAGCCAGGGTCCAGGGCTGGAAGAGAGATGCTGGCAGGAAGGAAGTTTGCCGTAAGGACAGGTCTCCCAGGACGGATGCCTTGGCAGTTGATTCAAGTCCTTGGATGTCTGCGCTGGGGTTATAGCAAGAGCCAACATTTATTAAGCACTTGGTGCGTGGCAGGACCTGTGTGTGCATTATCCCCCTTAATCCTTGTACAACCCAGTGAAGGAGGCACTGTTATCCCTGTTCTAAAGATGAGAGCTAAGGCTTAGCAAGGCCAGGTAACTTCCACACATCGGCTGAGTGTCTGGTCCATGTCACGTCTTATCTCAGAGCCTGAACTCAAGACCACCGCTGCCCCTCTGTTGCACATGGCTTCCTTCCCTACCTCTATCTGCTTGGTCTCTCTCCTTTTTAAGATGACGGAGACGTTAGAAAATGTGTTCATGTCATCTCTATTCTCTGTAAGCTCTTGAAGAGCAGCCTGGTAGTTCCCAGGCCCAGGCTCACAGGGCCCCAATTCTCAGCCCCATGTAGCCACCAGCTCACTGAATCAGAGTGACCCTGGGCTCCCAGGCCTCAGTTTTGCCATCTGTAAAATGAGGGAGTTGGATGAGATGGTCTCTGAGGAGGATTCGGCCTCTGACAGTGGATGGCTGTCCTCAGTCTGAGAGGGACTGTTCAACAGGACCCACCCAGGTGGTCCCCACCTAGGCTCTGAGTGCCAGGAGGACGACACCCGTGACTGCAAAGACTGGACTGCCAGTTCTAAGTGAGCACACCCATGGTCTGAACCAGTAGGTGACAACACATGCAATAACAGAGACATTAAATCTGTCCCAGAAACTCGACAACGTGGAAAACATGGCGGACAAACCTGGACCCCCCTCTGCGAACAGTGAGGAGCCTCAGGTACGTCTTTACTTCTGTCCCGCTCTCTCTCCTTCAACACACAGACCCTGCACTGCTCCCCTGCCCCCAGCTCCAACAGGCAAGACAGAGCCCAAGGCAGTGTTTCTGTCCTGTTATCAACGCGCTCCTAGGATTCTGGGTGGCATAGCTGATTTGCATAGTATTCATGTCACTTTCTGTTAAGCGGTTCCAAGTCTGGTTTGTGAAAATAAGAAATTGCAGTAAATTAGCACGGACGGGGCCACTGCATTCCCATTTGGAGCAGACACACCCAGAGGAAGTGTGTTTTTCAGCCAGGCCATGGCAACCCTACCCACTTGAGGGGAGAGAAAACATAATTAAGCAAATTTGCCATGGCGAGAAGCCTGACTTTCCTCCCATTTAATGGGGATGCAGTACTCAGAGAGGAGCAGCGCCAAGTAGTATGTGATTTCTAGACTCTTGTGTTTAATAATTAATCCTTGTTTTCCTTCCATTCTTCCCCACCCCCTCAACTCCTTCTCCTACTCAAGTGCAGAGCTTTGATATCCTCTCAGCAATGAGAGTGTCTTGAGTTGTTTACATAACCAGAGAGTAAGTCTACTCTTAAGAAAATTGGGCAAAGAAAATAATTGTCATGACAGGAAGAGCAGAAATGTTGTGTGCCTCGGGGCTGGGTGCTCAGGCCCAGCGTCAGCAGCCTTGGAGGGGTGGGAGTGGGAGAAGTTGGCTGAGTATTCCTTGCAAAACTGGATGAAGTGAAAGCAGATGGTAAATGACACCTGGCCTCCTCTCTGAAAGCAATCTGCTGTGCTTAGGAGATAAGATAAAACTCTAACACAAATAATATTGATTTTGCTTCTCCTCTTCTGTGTTTGCTTGCTCAGCTGGATTCTTAGTTTTGTGCAATTGATGCTGGTTCAGCTGGCAATTTTCTAGGTGGGAGGTTGTTGCATCTTTTTACATGGTGGGTCTTGTGTGTGGAGTGGGTGTAGCCCAACCCTCCGCCTCTCCTTCCTTCTCTCCACCCTCACCTTCTCTGATGAGCCTGCCAGACTCTCCGGCAAGATGAGCCATTACTTCAATCAGCCATTATGCGAAGTGGCTGCAATGATGAGTGTGCACAGTAAGCTGGCGTCAGCCTTGAGTTACTAATCAAGGAAGAGCAGATGGGGATGTTCAGGGGAGGAAGGCTATGCAGGCGGGTAGATTCGGGCTACTTCCTGGGTGAGGGGGAAGGTGGGAGGACTGGCAGTGGCAGGGGCTGCGGAGGTCAGTCTGGGTCAGTGGCTCGTAACCTTCTCGGGTGCAGAAGAATCGGCCCGGCTGCTTGGGAGAATGCAGAGTCCTAGATCTCGGCTCCAGAATTTCTGACTCAGCCCACGTGGGCAGAGTCTCAGATCATTCTGATGCAGGCAGCCCAGGATCAGAAACACCGCAAAGCACAGTGGGATGCCTCCCAAGGCGGAAAGGTCCAAGAGGAGGAAAAGGCGTGGAGGAGGGAAGTCTAAGGTACAGGACGGCAGCACAAAGTAGGTCTTTGGAGACAAATTCAGGTTCCAATCTCAGCACCGTTCTCAAGGTACACGAGCATTCTTCCTTCATGTGTAAAATGGAGGGAATAAGGGTGATAGTAGGTGATGTGCAGTGAGCTCTTACTTAGAACAGGGCTGTGTGTTTTTGTGGGTTACCTCGTTTGAACCTCACAAGGACACGTGTGACAAGACCAAGGCAAGACTGAGTATGTAACGTGCCTGAAAGGCCACAATGCTAACAGGTGTTGGAGCAGGAAGTCTGAGTTGGGGCACTTCAGTGAGAAAATGTAGAGGAAATATCTAGTCCACGCCTGGCACTCGGGGAAGCAGAAAAGGGGTGGGGGGTTGGGGGGAAGCATCTCTGCAGTTTAAGTGAGAACCTCTTTTGGGGGAGAATCAAGCTGGACCTGAAAAGGAATGTGGCAAGAGCCACAGTTACTAGAGCAGGCAGTTAAAGCCAACCAGGAAAACGACTAGTTACAGTTCCTCTCTTCCTTTACTAGGCATCTCCTCATCATGGTTCTTAAAAAATCCCAGATCCATGCACGAGAATTACTGATAATTGCCCATCAGGAGTTTGCAGACAAAATCTGTGGTGCAGCAGCACCCTCCCCACCCCCCACCAGGGAGACCAACACACTTCCTTCTGAATGAAAGAGGACCGTTTCCGGTGCGGGAAGGTAGGCAGGAGACCTAAGAAGAGCCCAGTTTTTTAAAAAGGAAAGGAAAACTCCAACTTTCTGGCCATAGGTAGAACTCACCTGTTGAAAGTCGGTGTCTCATGCGGTGAGACCCTTTAAGTTGGCTTCTCTTTAAGGGGACCCGAGTCTGAGGAGGGAGGGAGTTGAACTTACTTTAGGATTTCAATTTATTTCCTTCCCATTCAATTGTCTTCCCTTCCATACAATTTGGTAGCCACTAAGGAACCGTGGTAGGTCGGGGAACTGCGTTAGGTGCTGGGAGACAGAAATGGGAGAAACGCACTTGTTCTCTGTTCTGCGGAATAGGACTGGAAATGGGCCTCACTGAGCTGAGGGGTGCTTTTCTGGGGGGCAGAGTGGGATCAGAGGAGACAAAAAGACCACAAACAGCCAGGATCCAAAAACTGGACGCAAACTGTGGCGACTAAGAAGAAGGGACGATAAAATTAGGGGACGTGAAGACTTCCCTGTAAGCAGACCATGTGGACGCACCTCCGTGAGGGTCGTTTCCCACTGAGGCAGCAGAGCTGGACAGTGTGTAGTGTGCTTTCACAGACATGCTTCTCTTTGCTTTTGAAACCACCGTTGCTATCACCTTGATTTTGCAGATGAAGGTGCTGAAGCTCAGTCACGGCTTGCCCAGGGTCTTGAGGTTTTTACATGGCCAACTCGGGACATTGAACTCATGTCTTCTGCCTCCAAGTCCATAATTCTTTCTGCTCTCTCACAATCTCTATGAACACCTTGCGTTCATGGAGTCTCTCGCCCCGTTGACAGTACTTTATATTATGTTGCCCTATGTCGTCCCAACTCTACACAGACCTCGTTTATATTTTGCTCAAACCCCGTACCAAGGATAACGTAGCCTTTAGAAACTGTGGTTTTTATTGTTGGCTTGTTACTCAACAAAGCCTTAGTTTCCTCACCTACAAAAATGGGGTCTGGACTAGGTCATGTCTGGCATTGTTTAAGTTCCAGCAATCTGTGATTCCGAAATCTGTTATTACATCAGTTCACACTCCTTTTTTTTTTTTTTTTTAGTTTTCCAAAAATCACATTTTGAGAAATGGTGTTCATGCCAAATTCATTAGAGTTTGAAAACAGAGCTATATTTCAGCTCTTTGGAGGCCAAAAATGAACTTTGATGTTTTTGTGAATGTGAGACTTCTTTCAGCCAGGCCAAATTGACTTAAAACATCTGAATAGTCTGCCTCCAGGTATCATAAAATGGTCTCGTTTAGGCTTGGAATTCTATTTTAGAGAAATTCTATTCTTTTAGATGTTGCAGCAAGACATCTTGCAACATCTAAGATGTTGCACTGAAAAGTTGCAGAGAACTCCGGCGGAATGAAATTTGCTAGATGGGCCAAGAGCCAACTATTGTTCTTGCTGATTCTCAGTAGAGAAGGGAGAAGTATTTGCTAACTATCCCTGGAATCTCTGTCAATTAGCTTGGAATCCAAGGGATTTTCCTGATGTGTTTTGTGGAGGTCATAGGTCATCTAATCTGGAGAGGCCCAGGTGACAGCCCCTAAGCCTGCAGCGGAAGGTGGACTGGCTCAGAAGACCAGCTTAGGGTGCACATCCCACATCTTTTTAATCAGCCAGCTGCTGGCTCCGCCGTTGGGCACTGCAGGTGACGCAGGTGCCGTTTAGGACGTGGTCCACGCAGAGGGCCTTGCCGTCTTCCAGCCTCCGTTTCTAGGTCCAACCTTGACCAAGCGTCTCTTATGTTTTCTATGGGCGGTGGCCAAACCCTGAGCTTGACTGAGAGTCCAAGTGACACTCAACGTGCAGCAGATTGACAATCACTGCCACGTGCTCTTCTGAAGGAAACACCGTTTCTGGGCACACGGAAAACGGTTATCACGACAAAAGCCCGTACCTTGTGGAGCAACAGAGAGTAAGGCGGCAGGCGGGTGACCAGTTCCCGTGGAGTCCGTGGCTTGCTGGAGAGGCGGGGAGAAGACTTCTGAGGACCCCCCCTGACCTGCGAGACCCTATGAGATGAGATGCACCGAAGAGGCCAGGAGCCAGGTAGACAGGAGAGTGGAAGATGGGTACCAGTGGATGGCGGTGGGGATCACGTGGACGCAACAGAACCCAAGCTTGGCCTTGAGAGAGGGAGAGGGAACGTGGATGGCTAACATTGACTGAAGAAGCATTCAACTTTAAAAAGCAATTTTAAATATTTTTTGATACTTTCTAGGCTATGGCATATATATTAATAAGATACAACTTCACAGACCTTACACACTAGTTGTTGGGGGGCAGAGGGAGTTGAAGGGAGCAAAGCATTAGGAAGCAAATCACTCGCTCCCACAGTAAGAGGTCAGCAACACAGGGGACAACTAGAAATGCCAAGAGGGATCTGCAAAGTCTCAAACAAGAGCCACATCAGTCACTTGTGAAGTGAGGGAGAACTCAAGGGGCCCCCAGGGATGGTGAGAAAGTGGGAAGGCTAGAAACTGAGCTCAACTTTGGGGTTAGGAGGAGGTCACACAAAATGAACAGGGAAGGGAATGGGGTGAGACCCTCCTCTTGGGGAGTCAAGGCTGGGAGGGGAGGAAGGGTTCAGAAGGGGCTTGCAATTCTCTTCCCAGTTTGGCTGTGGGTTAGAATTCAGAGCCTCCACTGTCTTCCATACCAAACACTGTCTTCCAAGACTGTAGCCCTTGCTTGAGTGATGCTGGGACCTATGGAGAGACAAGCCTTCCAGGCTGAAAGGTGGGATCAGCCCCAGGCTCAGTGCGCACAGATCCAGCCTTGGGGACGGGTGGGCGTGACACAGAGCAGTCCTTGGCCTCCCCACAAGCTTCCCTCCCTGAGTTCCAACTGTCACCCTGTGTATCATTTATCTCTGGCTCCTAATTTGCAAAAGTGAGCCAAATGTTAATTAACACCGAAGGCTCAGCAGCTGCTTGACCTCCTGGTTGGGCAGAGGGGGCGGGGCCGGAGCTGCGGGAGGAGGAGGAGGAAGGCCAGGGATCTCTGCTGGCCTCTGTTTACAGGAAGTGCCTTCCACTCCCTGAGTCCCAGCCTAACTGTGGGAGATGTGCAGGGCCTGATGGTGGGCCTGGCGGTAAATGGGAACACACTGTGGCTTTGTTTGGGCTTGTGGGGAGTTTTTGGTGAATTTTTTTTGCTGTCAACCCCCCTATAAAAATATTTGGGGATTCATTGATGCCGACTCCACATTTCTCACCTCCAGCCCACACTTTCTCTTCCTTGAATATGTGTGTGGTTTCTCAGTAGCCCTCGCTGCCCCAGTGTGCCCACTTCTGCTAACTTTACACAGCCCAGATGTGTCTAAACAAGTCACCACTATTGCACCAGCCTAGGCTTCCCTCCTGAACGTGAACTAAGGTTGGGGAATGTTGGTTCCTGGAAGCTCACAAGGATTCCTCTAAACCAGCAGGACATGTTTATTTTATTATTTAAAAAAAAATTTCTTTTTTCATTGAAAGCGGGACACTACTCACATTCAGAGACTCACTAATTCTTTCAGGTCCGTGGGGTTGCGCAGTGCTGGAACTGGGCGCCCCAGGGAAGCCCGTGGCCCTCCGCCAGTGCCCAGCTCGGGGCTCTCGCTCTTGTCACCAGGAGGGACCACCTGGGCCGGCCTTACCCTCAGACTCAGCGGGGGTCGGGGTGATGGATTTCAAGCTTCTGTTTTCAGGGATAAAAGAGATAGGTGTTTGAAATCCCTTATTTAGATTTAGCTAAAGCTTGGCTCTGGCTGGCACCGATTTTGGTCTTTGTCCCCAAGCCCATGGGACAGCTTGAGGGAACTGCTGCCCTCGGTGTTCACAGACCTCCCTCCCCTGACCACACCCGCAGCTTCTTCTGCTTTCTTCCCCAAAGCCCAGGCCTGTGGCCCAACTCATCACCCAGCTCCACAGAAACACACATGGGTTGCAGAGCACCCCGCTTCCAAGCGTCCTGGTGGAAAGTGTGCTACGTAGAACAGATGACTTTGAAGGGACAGAGGCTTAGGGAAACCACGGACCGAGTTGCCTCTGCTATGAACGGAGCCGGAGCTGCCGCTGCCTTCTCGACGCTGTCAAACATCCGTGTGCTCTCCAGGTGTTTGCTCTGCCTTTGTCTACGGTCCGTTCAACGAACAGGTGTCATGAGTGACTGTGATGTGCAAGGTGCCAGATGCTGACACTTATCCCTTCATCCATATTTTACTTTGTAATTTTCCAGGCTCTTCACTACCTGTGGTCTCCAGGGACTCCCTCTGTGGCTGAGCAGGTACGAATAGCCTCATGTTAAAAGGAGCTCACGAAGGCTGGTGACAGGCGTCTGAAGCCACAGACCCAGTAAAAGGTACACTAGGGATGCAACCCATGTGTTCTGATGGTGGTCCCTGAGGACCACAGCCCCTTAGAGGTCAAAGCCTGAGCTCTGTGAAGAAAGTCACTGTGACAGGTCCTTAGAAACTGGCAACAGTCAAAGTGAGAAGAGATGTGGACAGTGACTCAGGGCTGAGTGTCTGCTGTGGCCACTGCCCCTTCCACGTGCCTGGAGCTGACAGCAGCAGCTTAGTGGCAGGCTTGCCTCAGTGGAGGGCCGGCTACCCAATGGCTGTGTGACTTGAGCCATCTACTTAACCTCTCTGTGCCTCCACTTCCTGTTAGTAAAATGGGAATAATAAAAATCCTCAATTCATATGGTTATGAACATGAAATGAATTGATATCTGTATAGTCTTAGAACCGTGCCTGGCATACTGTAAATGCCAGGCACATGCTGGTTACATAAATAAAAAGCCTTGTAATCAACAGATCCAGTCTCCCCTTGGACCCAGCCCTCTCCTCCACAGATTGGGAAACCAAGGTCCAGAGAGGGCACCCGACTTGCCTAGAGTCACTCAGTTCAGATGCCCTGGTCACCTAACCTTTTGAATTGTCCTTTTCCCTCTCCGATTGAAGGCCTAGCCTCCTGGTCCTTGGAAAACTGGCCAAGGACGCTTATTGACCCAGCTTTGTGCTCATTCTGGACCCAACTCTGGAGGCTCTCATGGCTTGTGGGGCCCCTCTGGAAGTGAGGGCTCTGTTCGTTCTTAGAGGACCTCACAGAGGGAGGAGGGTTCTGGATCTTTCTACCTACATCCAGCCCTGCTGCTCATGGGCACTAAGATGGCCCGCTATACTCTCAGGAGACCTTAGAAAAACGGGCACAAAGTCCAAAGTCATCCTAGGTGGCTTCAGAGTTCTGGGATAGACCCAGAAACCTAACAGACCCCCTGAGTTCTTGGGTCAGTTGGTTCAAAACAGGGATGGTTGTACAACCTACTGTTTTTTCCTTTGCCAGAGATGCCCCGTGTCAAATACATACCCATCGGATTTAAAAGTGGTGGTGTGTCAGGGGTGGGGGGGGGTTGTTGAATAAGAGCCTATGTGGTCATGAAAATGCAGGAGCCAAACTCCCGATGACAATGACAGCTGCTGTCACTGCTCATTAGGAGCTGAGCATCCTATTGCCCTGCTTTACAGAGGAGGAGCTTGGGGCTCGGAGATGCGGAACTACTTGCCCGTGATTACACACCTAGAACGTGGCAGAGCAGAGCATCCAGATGCAGGCTGATGCCCCAGCCAGGACCCTTGCTCTCCACGCTGTACTCTGAAAATGGACCACGTGAAATCTACCGTGAGCACACAGAGAGGAGACCCGAGACCTTTCACATCAGTGCGGTCTGAGATGCACAAGGCGGAGGCAAGTTAAAGAGCATGACAGGGAAAGGAAGGGCGAGGAAGCACGTTGCAAGAGCAAACGTCAAAAGGCCAGGCAACAGAGGGACCGTAACATGGAAGGTGAGTGACGGGAGAAGCCCAGGACACATGTCCTCTGCCACCTGCCTCATAAAGAGCTCAGGAGCCAGTTTTATCTTCACAAGTCATCGCTGGCTGCAGCCAACTGTTTGCACAGTGTGCGGATTGAAATACGTTATTGCTTTATGGGTGCCATAAAATAAACACGATTACAGGCCGCGAGGGCACTTGAGCGCAGGCAAAGGAGGCTGTAATGTGGGAGCCGGGGCTTTGTCTGCGTGAGGCGGTTTAATCAGACACAAGGGGCGTGCTTCCCAGTCTCGTGCTGGGAAGACAATGCAGGAATGGATGGCGGATACCAAGCTTCAAAGAGTCAAGATCTAAAAATGAGATGATGGAGGTGATTCTTTAGGAATGGGAGGCAGAGATGGAGACACAGTCATGGCTCAAAATATGAAGGCTCTCTTAAAGGGACAGATGTAGGGTCTGAGACACACCGGAAATAAGATGAAAGAAATCTTAAGCATGCGAAGATGGTAATATTTCCAAAAGTAATTAGCACAGCGTGTTACTTTCCCAGCACAAGAAAGTTCCAGGAGAAGGCAATGTCAAGGCTTGGGGGAGTGAGGATGTGATGAGGCCATGAGTCCACTGTGGGAAGACAGGGAAAAGCAAGAGACTTGTGAGACCGGTATTCACAAATGGAGGGAACGGTGCGTCCCATTGACCCTGAGCTGCAGGAGAGCCACTTCCCCTGAGAAAAATGCACATTGGATCCACAAATATTGACAGTCAAGAACTGCGCTGGGTTCCTGAGGCTGGAGGAGGGAGTGAGCAGGATTAATCCTACAAAAATGAATAGGGTAAACACCTGCCATCTTCACTAAGAAGTCTGTACCCTCATGAGGGAGTGCTGTCAACCCCTTACTCTATACCATGGCACAGCATGGCACAAATATAAAATGTGGTCACTAAAATGGAGTTTGGACCCTAAGTGGGGGAGTAAGGGGACTTGTAACGTGCTGGGGACATGAAGAGAGTCAAGGAAGTTTTCGTAGAGGAGGTGGCATTTCGGATGGATCTTGAAGGATGAGGATTGCGTGAAAGAAGGGGATGCAAGGCTTCATCACGTGCCTTCGTAGGAGAAGTGTGAAGGCAGGAGAGCCCAGGGCGTTTCGGTTCAGGTACGGGATGGAGATCCGGGCTGGTGGGTCCGAGGCTCTTTGGAGGTTTGAAGGGAAACCAGGTCATGTGGCATTTTGGAACCATGTTGAGGAATCTGGGTTTTATTCGATAGGTTAGAGGTTCTCAACTGGCTTTCTGCCTCCACACTCTTTATGAACACAATATAAATTCCCAGCTTTCAATAGGTACCCAACTGGAAGGAGGAAGATAGTGGGATCTGAGCCAGGCGGTAAAATGACCAGGGTGGAGTCTTGTCAGTGATTATGGTTGTCTGGGTAGAGATGATGAGGGCCGGAACTCACCTGCAATGTGTCGAGGCAGAAATGACTGGGCGTCCCTCATTTTTGCCTTCACAAAATGCACACAGTGGGCCAGGCACTATGTCTGTTATTAGGGGTACAAATATTAAACCCCAAGACCTACCACACATTGCTAATAGTCCGTGAGGCAAGTAAACCAACACCAAACCATGTAGGGACCATGACAGAGGCAACAGGACCTTCAGAAGCACTGGGAAGAGGTGTTTAATTACATATTATCTCAAAAAAAGGCTTCCTGAAATAAAAAAGTTTGAGCTGAGGCTAGATTAAGGTAGCACTACCCAGCTGGAAAAGGGGAAGACAGAGCCAGGAGAGAGAGGGAGAACGGGAGAGTGTGTACAAACGCACACCGGCATGGAATGGCATTCGACCTAAGAGGAAGAACAAAGACCTAGGCCAAAAATGGAAAGTAGTTGCAATCTGTTGAGCTAGGCTCCATCTCAGTAAATTAGCATGTGTGACTGTCTACGAGCCATGGCTTGTACGTAGCAGGGGCTAGCGGAGCATGGCCAAAGGCTGAAAGAAGACTGTCACATCGAGGACTTTGGACATTAAATGAAAAAGTGCTGTAAATCAGATCTGTGCTTTAGATTATTCCGGCAGCAGCATGAAGGATGGATGGAAGGGGCTCAATTCAGGAAGCAGGCAAACAAGTTAGGCAGCAGTGAGGTAATGGAATAGCAAAGGGGCAGGTGTGAGAATGCGGGAATGGGAGCCACCAGCACAAGTGGTGATGGATCAGCTGGCAGGGGATGGAGGAGCCTGGGAGGATCCAGGCTTCTTCTCTGATGGTTGTGGTTGACAGTGATATAATTCACAGAGTGAGAAAATGAAGCAAGACAGGTTTGGGTTAGGGGGACGGCAGGCTGGAAGGAAGAGGGAATGGGTTCTGTTCCAAACCTACAGAGGAGGACTTGTCGGGGAGTGATTTCTAGTAAACAGTTGGATACACAGCTCTAGAGCCGACAAGAGAAGCCTTGGCTGAAGGTCTGGAATGGGGAGTCATCCTCCTCTGTCAGCGGTCAAAGCCAAGTGGGTGGGTCAGATCACTCACCCTCATGTGAAGGGAGAAGAGGGCCAAGGACAAACACTTGGGCAGCAATCACATGTCAGGGATGGGCAGGGGAAGAGGTGACTTTGAAGGAGACCAAGAAGGAGTAATCTGAGGGGTAGGGAAAACCAGGAGCGGTGCCTAGAAAAGGAAGGACTTTCCAATAGGGAGGGAGGGGTCAGCATCACTAGATTAGCCAAGAATCTGGTAACAAACAGGAAGGCTCCGCCAACCCTCCGATGCGTGGGACTTCCGATATCAGCTGAGAAGGATGAAACATAGTCCTATATTGTCAACACTGTGTGAGGAAAAACATAAAAATGACAAAGGAAGATGTGCTGTTGTGATTTATAGTAAGAAATATATTTTTGGTCTTTATCCCATTTCTGGCACAAAGTTCCTAAAACTCTTGGAATTTTCTGAGAACAGCGATATTCATAACAAACTTCTTTCAATTACACCTGAGTTTAGGTAATCAGGGGACTTCTGGAAGGCCCCTAAGGATGGGGGCTGGTTGCCAGGGAAACCAACCCTGTGATTAAGGGTTGGAACTTCCAGTCTCACCCCAGACTGGAGGTTGAATACAACACCAACGGCCAATGACGTGATTGATCTTGCCTGGGTAGAGAAGCCGCCATAAAAACCCAAAGTACCAGGCTTGGGAGATTCCAGGTTCGTGAACCAGAACACTGCCATGTGCCGTCATGCTGGGCCCAAATGCCGCAGGAGAGAAGCTCTCCTGTGCGGACCTTGCCCGATGTATCCCTTCACCTGGCTGTTGATTTGTACCCTTTAATATCCTTTGTAATAAACTGGTCATCGAACGAGTAAGTGGGTTTCCTGAGTTCTGAGAGCCACTCTGGCAAACCAATCCAAGCCAGACTGGGTCTTGAACCTCTGATTTACAGTCGGTCCACCGGAAGGACAGGTGACCACCTAGACGTGCAATTGGCATCTGCAGTGGGGGAGGGCAATCTTGGGGGACTGAGCCCTGAACCTGTGGGCTCTGATGCTATCAGATGTGGTCGGAACTGAGTTGAATTGTGGGACACTCAGCTGGTGTCAGAAAATTGCTTGGTGGTGTGAGGGGAAAACCGACTCCTGGGAATTAGCAGGATCTTCGAAGGCGAGTTTAATGGCTTAGGAAATAAGGCACCACGGGGCAGGCAGAGGAAAATGCTGTACAAACAAGACAACATTCAGAAAGAATTGTTGCAAAACCCACTGCACCATCATGACATTCATGTTCCCTTCCTGGGGGCAGGGGGAGCACAGGAAGCAGAGGAAGGAAGAGTGGCCGCCTCCTTGCAGAAGACACGACACACTGGCGTGACTGATGGCGTTTGGGAAGCTGACGCTTCAGGAAAAAGTGTTAGATAACTAATGGGAATGAAAATGGGCTAAGACCACTCTAAAACTTGCAGGTATTTTAATGACCCTTTTAAAATAGGTATAGTATCACCCCCCCAAAAAAAACTGGGGTGTTAAGAGTTTTTAAGAATAAATGATGGCAGCCCCCTTTGTAGAAAGAGAGGTAATGATGATGTACCTCCTGCAGACTGTACACGACACCATCTGTGAGGTATTCACACCCCAAAAATCAAACCCGAATCCCATGGTACCTCTGCCCCAACCTTCAGTCTACGTGAAATCAGGGGGCAGAGGAACACCTCCTACAGAGCATGGCAACAAAATTAGCAAAATCTAGACAGTGGGAAGCTCTGCAGAATAAGTAACCTGGTGTTTTTGTTGACTGGAGAGACCTGGTTCTTCTTGCTGATGCGTGTAAAGAATTACAGATCAGCAAATCTATTAGTGGTGAAACAGTTTATTAGCGACCCCTTCCCATGGAAGAGAATGGGACTGGGTAGAGAGGGAGAGGCGAAAGGCAAAGTTACAGGGCAAAGCAGGGCAGCAAAAGAGCGAGCAGCCGAAGACCAGGGTGGCGAGCCCCTGGGCAGCCCGTGGCCGGTGGCCAGAGGCCCAGTGGCCCCTGAGCCAAGAGCGCCAAAAGTGCCCTCACCCTCCAGAGCAAGAGAGCGAGTCCTTTGTTCTCAGGATTTATATATTTGGTTGGATAAGAGACAAACTTACATAGTGATTAACAGGTACATGTGGCATGTGTAGGGGTCTGTTAGCCCCAATCCTTATCTCCAGACTCCACTTGTTCATCTTGTTGTAAAACAAACAAATACGTGACAGTGGACAATTCATTAAAATTGGGACGCTTCCCAGAGTTATTTAAGGGCTCATCTGGGAGTCTCCGGGACTCCCTCGTAAAACAGATAGTGACCAGAGGTAGGCAATTAAGCAATTAACCAACATTGTTTTATGGGCTCTTCCTTGGGCACCGCGGACCCTCTGCCGCATTCCAGGCCTTGGGACGAAAGCACAGTTTTAAGGTTTTTCCCAGATAGTGTAAATGCTACATAGGATTTCAAGGATTTCCCTCCTTACTTGCTAGCATAGCATTTCTTGTAATGTCGGAACACTTGGCAATATTATCACACCAGGCTCAGGACTGCTGAGTTAGTACATGAGACCTGTCTCCTTCCTCCTCCCTGCCTCAGTTTACTATTTATTCTACTTAATTTGTGAAAAGGCATTTCCTGGCACTCAGGGTGCTAGACGCTGGCCAGTGACCGCGGTGCAGTCTCAGAGTTCTTCCTATGTTGTCTCCTGCCTCATTTTCAACAAACAAACTAGAAAAAAACAAAAGAAAAAAGGGAGGGGCTGCAGACTGTGAGGCCTGAGACGCGTCAACCAAATGCAAATGGGTGGAACTTTCTGGATCCTGATTTCAGTAAAGCAATTATAAAAACAATATGATTAAAAAAACTGAAGGAAATTGGAACACTAATTGGATATTTTATGACACTAAGGAGTTATTTCAAATGCTTTCACATGTAATTTTTAAGGAATTCTTATCATCTAGACATATACATATCTAAACGATATTTATCAATGAAACGACGTGATATCTGGGATTGGCTTCACAGCAGTCCAGTGGAGGTGGGACGGAAATGTGGACGCGTGGCAGGTGAAACAGGCTTGAGCGGAGATGATGTACTGAAACTGTGTTTTGGAGTTTGCCATTTTTAATATTTAAGAACCGTATTTTGGGTCCACGAGGATTCAGTACACTATTCCCTTTATTTTCTGTATGCTTGAAAATTACCATAATGAAGGGTTAAAACGTCAATGAATAAACAAGAACACACCCATGACTTTCATTTGAAACTATGAGAGGAATAAGCATAAAGTGTCGTTACTTCAAAATTGGCTCGGTTTCCTCTTGATGTTGAGTCTCTTCTGGTTTTAAATGTTCCTAATTAACGAGCTTCCACCAATTCTTAAAAGTCAGATTGCTGCTGGCAATGAGATGTGCGAGAGGGTGTGGGGGTGTGTGTGATGTGTAATTATGGCAAAAAAAAAAAAAGGAAAGTAGTGTTCTCATAAAATATGGGATTCTGCAAAACCAGAATAAATAGGACAATTGTCTGAAGACGGTAGGGGGCTTAACAAACACGTGGTTGTCACTCCCCTGGAGGTCCCTGAGTTTCCTCACTTACAGAAGGTTGATACCTTGTTGCTGATGCCTTCTAAGGGCCAGGCTCTCCTCTAGGCCCCGAGGGTGCGGCAGTAGACCGGAGAGACCACACTCACAGCCAGGTGGAGACACGTGTCTAAACCCACAGAACGGTTGTGCAGTTCATGGACAAAGAAAGCACCTGACAGCTGTGAACGCCCCAGCGGTGTCTGGGATTGCTGTAGTGGGCGCCGGGAGCAGGGATGAAAAGTACATTTGAGATATCTAGAAAGTGCCTGGCAGGACTCGGAGAAACGCTGCAGGGCGGATACATGCAGATGGCTGTTGTTTCTGTTGCATTTTCTTCTGGGTTAAATTCCTGGAAAAAGTTTCCTCAAACTTTTGCCCAGTGAGAGGACTTATCTGAAATGTCTGCCTTTGGCACTATGCACTCTCCAGAGGTAATGGGAAATGTAAATTTAATGAGTGTCATCTTAGAATGAATGCATTCTAGTCTCCAAATAGTCAACCCAGCTTGAATTAATCTAAGCGTAAAATTGCTTTTCTGAATCAAATGCTCTTCTGATACCCAAATATGTGAAGTCCAATTTGTTTTCCTTCATTCCTTAATTTTCAAGTTCTGTCCAAAAGAATTAGCAAATTTCCTTGGATTCACTTTCTCTTTTTAAATTCCCAAAGTAACCTATTTCTTAACTGGTTAGAGTCGCATTATGTCTGCACTTATTGGATCTTATCAATTCGCAAGCTGGCTGCTTGACAGCATTTAAAGGGTCAGCTACTCCTATTGGGAAATCACTGCCTCCGTGAACTTACTAAATAATACCCTGGAGGTTTGAAAGAGTTAAAGTAAGTTTTGAAAACAGCTTAATTTCCAAACAGGGAATAGTTCACGTGCTGGGAGACTATGGAAAACTGCACAGTGATGAGTTCGTAACAAAACAACAGCCCGGGAGACTAAAACCAGAATGTGATATATGGAGACAATGTAACATGCTGGAGCATTGACCAGGCCTGCAAATGAGACAAGTTCATAGAACTTTCAGCCGCTCTGCAGATGACTAACCCAAGACGCTCATTCATTACTCCTAAGCCGCATCCCTGCTTGCAGGCCGTCCCTTGTTTAGCAATGCTGCTTGGACTGGTGGTTTCGCTGTTTGGCTGAAGAATCCAAGATTGAATATTTGTCATATTTCGTTGATTCTGGCTAATGTGCGTAGTAGGTTTGTAAATCGTGCTTCTGTTTATAGGGTTATTCTCAAAAAAAAAAAAAAGAAAGAAAAGAAAAGCTTAAGGCTTTCATTTTAAATAGTACATAAATGAAATTACTTGCTAAACTTGGCTATGTGGCGTGAAATGCAAGGCTTGTATATTTCAATCATGAGGCAGGAATATAAAATGATTCTTTAAAAAAAAAAATCTCCTAGAACCCAAAGGAATGTTGTCTCTTTCCAGCACATTCTCATCAGGAGGTCATATACTCAGTCTAATTGTGTTGTTTTGCCTCTAAACATGTGGAACTCCTCTTGCGGAATTGTCTTCGGAGCCTGCAAAGCATTTTTCTGAGTTCCGCCCTGTGCCAAGTCTCCATCCTTTCGGGTGGGGTGGGGGAGGGGGGCCGTGGAAGGGAGTGGAGTTAATGATTTCTGAAAAGATCCAAGAGTCATCCAGAGGCCAATCTGGTGAACAGCCTGAGTATAACCATTTGGGGTTAAAAACGAAAACGACGGGAAGCTGTCTAAGAAACGCAGCGCGGAGGCTGGCCGCCGGGGCCTGTGAACCGACTCTTTGAAGGCCGTCCTCGGAGAGGCGTTCCCAAGCATTCTTGGAATAAATGTAAAGCCTCCTAAAGTGGCCGCGTTTGAAGGAGCGCTTCAAACACTCGCTTGCTTCTATAAAATGCGGAGTGCTTTTCTGCGCAAACTAGCCTGGTCATGTGTAGCGAAGAGCCATCATTTGCTAAGGATTCGGAATCAAGGTAAAAACTGTTAGGTAAACATGCTTTCTCAATAACAACGAAGAAAGAAAAAAACTTGCTGTGACAGCGTGGGTTGTTCTTCCCCCACAAACCTCGCTGAGGATCGGGCCATTGTCAGTGGATGTACCGTATATGCCCTAGTATAAGGCAATGCCGAACATGAGACCCGCTTCCATTTTCCAAGTCCTCTCCTTCCCCTCACCAGAAATGTTAGAGATGCAGCTGAAGAGCACCAAGTATTTACTGATCAATAAATACTTTATCAGTTTAGCTACCTATGTGTAAATGCTTGTATGTACTTATAGAATTGATATGTTAATATCATTTATGTATTATTTTTTGTTGGTAATCTGTTTTCCCCCTCTCAGGAGACATGAAAATTCAGAGAGAGGCCCAATCTTTGTGGGGCAATGAAGAGCAAATCATGAACTCCATGCACACTCAAATGCCAAGCAAGTTTTTCCCCAAAGTCATTCTTTGGAAAAAGAATCATTTTCTATTCAGAGTCCCCTACTAAAGGGGGTTCTCATCATTTTATTTCAATAACACTTCTTTTCTGAGAAGATACATTATTCTAAAACACCCTTAATCAATGCAAGATTCTGATGTTTATAAGTGAAATCCGTGAACTTTAATACTATGTAATTATTCTTTCACTTGGGGGAATGGCCTCTCAGTTGCAAGAGTGGGTGTTGAAAACAAGCCTTTTAAGTATTACTTTTAAAAGTATGACCGTAATGGGTTGCATTGTGGTTGTTGAGAATATACAATGGCAGGAAGAAGGAAAGAAAATAAGGATTTTAATGCTATGCTGCAGCTTGGGATAAAGTCGAAATACAAGAGTGGAAAAACGAGGACTATAGTAATATTTCTTTAAAGAAATTCTCTTCGCAGTGCTTCCTTGGCCAGAAATGTTGACGTCCTGTGGACTTAAACATCAGCAATAAAAATTCCTCTCAGTCCCAGAAACACGAGCTTGAGGGTGTCTCCTCAAGGAAGCCCGAGGCGGAGGGAGTGGCAGGGGACAAGGCAGGGTGCTGAAGGAGTTGAGCGAGCATGTCCTTTCTGTTCTTCCCCTTGTCCCCAGACTGTGGGCAAGTCCCCGAATTCATCTCATTGTCCAGCCTCACAGTCATGAATCAAGAGTTGACTCATTCACCGCTCAGATTTGGTCAAGTTCTAACATTCTCTGATTTCAAATAACAGTGAAGGCTGAGGACTGAGCACTTACCGTGAGCCAGACGCTTTGTGGGGATCGGCGAGGGTCAGCATTTCTTATGCATCCGTCCAGCCTGGAAGATGGACACTGTTATTCCTAAGTGACAGCCCCGAGCCTTCAGAGTTAAGTGACTGTCCTAAGGAAGACGACTTTTCTTTGACTGGGTCCCTCGGTAGTGGTTAATTCTTTTCTGGAGCAGCGAGACAGGTGTTTCCAAACACCCAGAGACAGAGATCAGCCAGAAAGTTTTCCAGCACACGCTTGGTTTCTTTTCCTTTCTCCACTTTGTCTTTCTTAGGCCTCAGGTACGCAGAATTGAGTTATGAAAACCCTTCTCTTCCTGACCCATTCCCAACATCAATCCGTGCAAGGCCCGGATTGCACGGATTAGTTTCCCCCTCGTCCCCCGTCTCCCGCCCTTCCTCTATGTGTGCTCACTATGGGAGACTTGATCTACATCTTTGCGATATGTCTGCCCGTGTTTATTTAGACATGTAGAGTCTTAAAAAACAATGTTGTTTTGTATCAATGTTTTTACTGAATTACCTAAATGCTATCAAGCTTTGAATCTCATCCTTTTTTATTTTAATTTTGTTACTCAGCATTTTGTTTTGAGATCCATCCATGTTGTCACTTGTAAATCTTCTCACGTCCGATGGCCACGTGGGATTGCATTACATCCTATCACGCCTTTTCTTCATCAGTTTCCCATATCCAGGGACATTCAGATTGCTCCCAAGTCCTTGCTCCCTCCAACAGCTCAGCAGGAGCATCCTCTAACATGTCTAAATACTCACTTGGATAAGAGTCAGGAGTAGGATTTTAGGGCCATCCACCGTGTGCATGCATTCTTAATTTCAGTATGTATTGCTGGGTTGCTTTCTAGAAAGACTGCATGGTTTGTGCTTCCTACACCGTGTGTGAGGGTTACTGGTTCCCATGTCCACACCAGCAGTGGCTATTTTCCCATTTTTGCCGATCTCTGTGTAGTAAGCGGTATACCGTTCTTGTTTTAATTCACATGCATCTGATTTCCAACGAGGGACACCATTCTTCCTATAATGATTAAACATTTGGCTTTTCCACAAGTGATTTCTCTAGTTAAACCTTGACCCATTTCTTTTTTCTTACTGTTTTTGACTGGGTGTTGATCATTTAGTTTCCTACTTTGTCTTATTATCTATAGGGGAGGTAATTCTCTCCATGTTCTCTGCTTTGAACTTCACTTTCAATATTGACTTACCTAGATTGCAAGAGTTTCTTTGTATATTTTAAAATTTAATTAGATGTGGGTTTTAGCTATTGTCATCATTTTCTCACAGTCTGCCACTTTTATTGGCTTTATCAATGACATGCCCTAATAGCTGATACATCTCTTTTTTGGGTGACTCTTTGAGAATTTTTATTTTCCTACATAAATTCTAGAATCTATTTTATGTTTAAAAAATCCTTTGGGGATTTTGATTGTACTTGTGTTGAATTTAGAGATTAACCAAGGAAAAGTGAACTCTGTATGATGTTAAAACAAGCTATAATCTATGTGGTATTTAATGTTCCTCTTTTAAGAGTATATTTTATTGATTATGCTATTACAGTTGTCCCAATTTTCTTTACCCTTTACCCCCTTCCACCCAGCACCCCTTCCCTCCAGCACTCCCCTCCCCTGGTTCATGTGCGTGGGCAATGTGTACACCCTAAGTTCTTTGGCTTCTCCGTTCCTGTACTATTCTTAACATCCCCCTGTCTATTTTGTACCTACCATTTATGCTTCTTGATCCCTGCACCATTTCCCCTTTCTATCCCCACCCCCTCCCAGCTGATAAACCTCCAAATGATCCCCATTCCTATGATTCTGTTCCTGTTCTGGTTGTTTGCTTAGTTTGTTTTTGTTTTTTAGGTTCAGTTGTTGATCCTTGTGAGTTTGTTGTCATTTTACTGTTCATAGTTTTGATCTTTTTCTTCAATAAGACATTTTAACATTTCATGTGATAATGGCTTGGTGATGATGAATGCCTTTAGCTTTATCTTGTCTGGGAAGCACTTTATCTGCCCTTCCATTCTAAATGATAGCTTTGCTGGATAGAGTAATCTTGGTTATAGGTCCTTGCTTTTCATCACTTTGAATATTTCTTGGTAGCCCCTTCTTTCCTGCAAGGTTTCTTTTGAGAAATCAGCTGACAGCCTTATGGGAACTTCTTTGTAGGTAACTCTCTGCTTTTCACTTGCTGCTTGTAAGATTCGCTTTTACCCTTGGCATTTTAATTATGATGTGTCTTGGTGTGGTCCTCTTTGGGTCCAGCTTGATTGGGACTCTCTGGGCTTCCTAGATTTGCATGTTTATTTCCTTTGCCAAATTAGGGAAATTTTCTTTCATTATATTTTCAAATAGATTTCCAATGTCTTACTTTTTCTCTTCTCCTTCTGGCATCTCTATGATGTGAATGTCTGACCTCTTGAAGTTGTCCTGGAAGCTGCTTATACTATCCTCATTTTTTTTTTATTCTTTTTCTTCTCGTTGTTCTGATTGGTTGTTTTTTGCTTCCTTCTGGGCCAAATCATTGATTTGATTCTTGGTTTCATGTACTCTATTGCTGTTTCCCTGTAAATTGTTCTTTATTTTTCAATTAATGAATCCTTCATTTCTGACCGGATCTTTTCTATGCTGCTGAGATCCTCACTAAGTTCCTTGAGCATCCTTATAACCAGAGTTTTGAATTCTTCATCTGATAGACTGCTTATCTCCATTTCATTTAGCTCTCTTTCTGGAGTTTTGATCTATTCTTTCATTTGGGCCATGTTTCTCTGTCTCCTCATTTTGGCAGCCTCCCTGTGTTTGTGTCCATGTATTAGGTAGAGCTGCTTTGACTCCATGCCTTGGTTGTGTGGCCTAATATGGTAGGTGTCCTGTGGGGTCCAGAGGCACAGCCTCCCCTATCCCCCAAGCTGGGTATTCAAGGTATACCCTTCATGTGGGCTGAGTACACCGCCCTCCTGTAGTTGAGCCTGGTTGCTTTTGGAAGATCAATGGAAGGGATTTACCCAGGCCAATCAGCTCAAGGATTGGCTGTGACCACTGACCAGCAACCTCCGCCCTCTGTGGAGGAACAGCTGTGCAGGGGCTGGGTGGTAGTGCTCCGAAGTAGTCTGTAGTTGTCCACTGGGTGTTCAGGCCCTGAGGTTTCCCAGGTGGTGCAGGCCAAGGTCAGCCCGTATGTTTTGCCTGGGGCTGCCCTTCCAGAGCTATAAAGCAACCTGAGATGGCTGCTACTTGTGCTGGGCTTGGAGATTCCCAGGTGAAGCCAAGCTGTGAATAATCTGGCTAATGGCTTGGAACTCACTGAGGCCAGCTGTTGCTTATTTGATAGGATTTAGGAAGTTGTGAAGCATGAGCCGAGACCAGCCATTCATATGGGAAAGCAGCTTGGGTGGGCCTGTGAGTTGGGTGGGACAGTGTCTCTGGGGATGTCCAAGGCAAGTCAAACAGTGTTAGCCAGGTTGATGGAGTCTCAAAATATGGCACCAGCCTGCCTTCTCAGTGGCTCTGTGAGGGGAGGGCTCAGCAAAGGGACAATGGCTTCTGCTTGCCCCAGTGCCAGACCCTTCAGCCTCGCCCAGTGTGCCGCCGGTGCCCTTCAAGCTGCCACCCCAGTGCTGGAGCTCAGAGGGAGTGAGTCTGAGTAGGTGAGTCCATGTGTGGGTTCTTTAAGTGGAACTGGTTGGGGCTCCAGAAGTTTTTTCCACTGACTCAATCCCTACTGGTTTTTGTAGCCAGAAGTTGTGGGGACTTATCTTCCTGGCACTGGAACCCTGGGCTGGGGTCCTGGTATGGGGTTTGGCCTGCTTGCTCCTGAGATATCCCTCCCGAATTTTTATCCACCACACGTGGGTGAGGTACCAGCCCATTCCTCATCTGTGCCTCTCCCACCAGTCTCGATGGATGTGGTTTCTTTAATTCCACAGTTATCAGACTTCCACTTAACTCGATTTCTGATGGTTCTGAGTGGTGGTGGTTCTGTAGTTTAGTTGTAATTTTGATGTGGTAGTTTGAAGAGGCGAGCCATGTCTGCCTGTGCCGCCATCTTGACTGGCAGCTCTTAATGTTCATTTAAGTTTTCTGGTATGTGCTTTAATAGTTTTAACTTTATTCTCTATAAAGAGCTTGTGTTTTCTTTGGTTAACATCTACATACTTTATAGCTTTTGGTGCTAGTATAAATGGTATCTTATATTCTGTTATATTTTCCATTGGGTTATTGCTTGTTTGTAGGAATGCTATTGAGTTTTGTGCATTGTTTTTACATCTAACAGGCTTGCTGAACTCTCTAGTTTTAGTAGTTTACTGGTTTTCTCAGGTTTCCCATTCATTTGCTCATCGCGTTGTAACTGCAAATAATAACAATTAGGTGTCCTTCCTTCTTGGTCTTAATGCGTTGACCAGGACTTCCTGTACCTGTCGGAGAGCGGCAGGAAGACCAAGGCATTCTGGTCTCCTTAACTTTAAAGGAATTGCATCTAAATTTTTGAAATTAAATTTGATGATTGTAGTAGATCATCGATGGAAAGCCTGTATTAGGTTAAAGAAGTTCCCCTCTATTCCTAGTCTTCAAAGAGTTTGTTTAAAAAAAGAGATGTTGAATTTTATTCGATGCTTTTCATGCATTTGTTGAGATAATCATGCAATTTTGCATCTTTATTTTGTTAATGTGATGAAATATTTTAGTAGTTTTATATTTTCTTTTCTCAACTATTTGATCATGTTTTATGTTTTAAATTCATTATTGAATTCTGATGGCTGATATTTTAATTAGGATTTTCATGTTTGTGTTCATAATTGAAATTCATGTATACACAGCTTTGTCTTCTTGAACTGGATTTGACATTAAGACCATACAAGCCTCATAAAGGGAGTTAGACTCCTTCCTTTTTTTTCTTATTTGTGCAACAATTGGTGAAAGACAGGGAGGTTCACCATTAAACAGCCCTTCTCCATTTTCTCCACATGCATAAATTGCAACCAGTTACCAGAACAGACTCCTCTCTTTCCTTTACACCTACGTTTGATTTCAGAGCAAATTGTACTGGTGGTACCTTCCCAGTACATCCCAAACCCAGCCCCATCTCCCCACCGCACTTCCACTCACATCTCTGTAATGTGCTAAGTATGTCTAGACGATGCCACAACCCCGATCTGGTCTTGCTTTTGTTTTCTTCTCCTTGAAGTTCATTCTCAACACTAGCTGGCATCCACTTAAAGTGTAAATCAGCTCACGTGACTGTCATCATTGCTCCTCTTCACCCCACTGATGAAGAATTCCTACCTAAACTTATAGGCATGGTTAATGGCCAAAGACATGACACCCAACACTGGACAGGTGACACTGATGGCAGTTTATTAGTCACGTATGCTCGTAGCCTGCGGGAGGAGTGCACTGCCCACCATGCACGACCACATCGGGGTTGATCAGGAGCAGAGTGAGCAACCAAGGGAGGTGGGAGGCAGGCTTTGTAGGACTGAGGGTGCGCTGCCCCCTGGTTCCCACAGGGGGGTGTGATTGGTTGTTGAATGATTGAGGGATGCGCAGGAACTGCACCTTGGTGATTTGATAAAAGTGGCATTTGGTTCGGGGATCTTTTGTGCAGGAGGAAAATGAAAAGGAGAGCTTGTAGGTGGCCACGTGAGGTCTTCCGCCAGATGTCAATGCAGAACATGATATTGTCAGGCCTTAATTTTAGGCCTCAGACCATAGGCTTCCTGGTCAAAACTTTCCAGCGCCAACTAGGAGGCTTCTTTGCCCTTATTTCCTACTCTGCCCCCCACCCCAAATACCCCGCACCAGCCACACTGACCTGTCTGTTCTTACTTCAACCCCATCAAACAGGTTTTGACCTCAGGCCCAGGCCCCTGTTTTCCCTCCACTTGAAGCCTCTTTCCCCTGGTGTCGCCGTGACTTCTTTTCTGACTTTCTTCGGGTCTCCCCTCACTTCCTCCGTGTACCATAAAAAGCATCATTTTGCATGCTTCCCAACCTTATGTAAATGATATCCTGCTCTATCTTGCTTTTCTTCTTTGTTATATTTTTGCAGTTCCTCCAGGTTGCTACACTCATCCCTGTATCATTTATTTTATATATTAAAAATATTAAAACTATTATATATTTAAAATATCTACTATATTTATCCCCTCCTATGAATGCAGCAACATACGTTCATTATCTCTTACGGGTCGATACTTAGGGTGTTTCCAAGCTTTTACCACGACAGACAGTGCTTCAGGGCTTAGCCTTGCCAGGTCTCCTTGTGAGCAGGCGTGCAATTTCTCTCTAAGGTCCACATGCAAGTGTGGAACTGTTGGTCGCAGGGCACCAAGGACTTGCCGGGCGGTGGTCCCCAGAGGTGGGCCAGAGAGAGGCGCCTGCAGCCTTCCTGCTGAACGGCACAGACGCCGCTGGAGGAGAGGAGCGGCCCTGAGGCCCGAAGGAGGCACTGGCCCCCGTGCGTGCTGACAGTTGTCTCCATTTCCTGGAGGGGCTTTCGCGGTCTGTGGGAGAGGTCACTGTTCCTGGATGATGTCACTAAGGGCCACCCTCTGTGAAGCCACCAAGGAAGCTGTGTCCAGATGCTCCCGCTGGCAGGGACAGCTGCTGTGACAAATGGTTAGCCGGGGGGCTGGGGCGTCTCAGCTCTCAGAGATGCTACTTTCTCCCTCGGCCAGGCGGGAGTCATGCTTCGCCTACAGCGAAGAATAGAGGGACTTGGTCTTTGTCGATAATCCTCATTAAGTTGAGAAAAATAACAATTTCCCCCTGGGAATCCTTGGTGAGCATCAGATGCCTAGAAACTATGAAAAGAAACTCAAAACAGATGAGAGCTCCTGAATTAGAGTCCCGCTTTCAGATTTCTGATGGAGGGTGTGGCCCAGGAAAAATCAGCTTCGTTGACATGAATCTGTTCTCTCCCCTCTAGTCCTTATTTGTGTGTGTGTATCTCTCCTATCTGTATGTCTGTCTTTGTCTCTGTCCCCGTCTGTCTCTTTCTCCCTCCCTCCCTTTCTTCTCTCCTCGGTCCTCGCTTTCTAGGTCCCTTCTATGTGTTGGATTTGTCAGTACTATTTCAAGACCTTGGTTTGCCCCTGTGGTGTTCGTGTTCTGACACCGAAGGAAGCCAGAAGAAGTGATTCATACTTTCAGTAATAGGAAAGGGTTCAGACGAAACCCAAGCATCCCCAGCCAGCCTCTGCCCTACATGTCATGCATGACTGAATGGGCCGTGTTCTCGGCGCGACTCTCCAGTGTGTGACAGAAGTGATGCTTCCCCTCCAGGTGTTACTGTGGAGACCTCTGGGTCACAGGAACTTCGGAGAGGCCCAGGAAGATGGCTTTAAAGGCCTGACTGACTAAACACTTCTCATAAAACATCCTGATGCCTGTATACCCAGCTTCTTCAGGAGCAACAGCCAATGGCAATGTGGAGTGAGGGCTAAAAACAATGAACTGAAAGTCAGGGAACTGGAATTCTAGTCCTGACTCTGTCACTATGTAGCTGGTGACCTTGTGGCAATTACTTAATCCTCTGGGCTTAGTTATCTCGTTCAGAACATGAAGGCTTTGCGGTACAAGAGCCGTTCACCCTGATTTTATTGAACATCTACTTTAATGACCTGTTAGGAGGCTATAACCTGCTAAGCAGCTACTAAACACACTCCAAAATATATTTTAGGTTTTTAATTTCTTGACATTGGAAGGAATTACAAACTTTTTTTATTGTATTTTCAAGGTCATTTGAATTGTAATCATTTGAGATCTTGAGTGATTTTACAGTTGCCATGTTACAAGGAGGTCTCGTGATTTCTCAGCTTCAAACTCACACCTGTTCTCTCATCTCCGCATTTCCACAGAGTTTCTCTCATCTCTGCGTTTCCACAGAGTTGTACTGTGGGGGACACTGTCCAGTCAGAGTTAGAGCAGCCCCGCCTTACCTGGCCACTCAGTCTCTCAGCCCTTCCTCCGTCACTCAGGGGGCGTACGTCCCAGGCCAACCCTGCTGTTCCTTTTGGGAGGATACACACTACTTCCAAGCTTAACAGTGAAAGGCATTGTTTCAATTAAATGTTTCCCACTAAATTAGGGTTTCAGTCTACCCCTGTGGCTTCCCAAGGGGCATTTTCCATGAAATTGGAAGGAACATTCTTTTAAGAAGGTTGGCAGAGGCATGCATCTCTTATTAACCATTGTGAGAACAACTTGCTGCTTGCAGATACGGCTGCCATATTTTAGCCAGAGCAGCCAATGTCTCATGTCGCTTTCTCTCCAAAAACTGCTGTCAGTCCTTTTTACCCGCCCCCACCCTTTTAAAAGAAAACTTTCATTCTCTGGCCTCTTCTTACCTCTTTACCATTTCCTGTTGTTCTAGTATGCACATTTTTTTTTTTTTTTTTTTGGTCTCAATTCTCAAATAAGGGTAAGTGGAAAAGCTGTTGTGAGCAAGGACGTTTGACTCTGGACCCATCGTCGTTTTGGTGTAACACCTGCCTCTGGTCCGGGGGGGCCCCACCGCCCGGCCTGTTAATCGGCAGAGTTGTTTGGGGGATTGTTGTGTTCAGACTCCCCCAGTACCTGCTCCTCCAGCCCCTTCAATCACCTCCACAAGCACTGATCTCCCTGTATTAACTTTCTTTGGGCTGACGTAACCAGAGTGACTTGTGAATCCGGACTGACACAGCCCATGATTGAGGAATATTTCTATATAAATATTAATATCACATTATTTTAGAGCTTAAACTTCTTTTAGCCCTGCCTCTTTGTTTTATATTTCACAGTTGAGGTCACTGAATCACAGAGAGGTAAAGAGAATTGCCCAAGACCGCAAGGCTAGTTAGCGATGAAGTGTAAACCATTTTTTCCCCTTAGAAACAAGGAACTAAAGTGACAGGATAGAAGCATTTTAGAGCTTTAGACGTTTTTAACCTGGGCCCCTATGCTGACCAACACTCACTGGCTCAATCTTTATTCCCTGGGCCTCAGTTTCTTCACCCGTAAAATGGGAATGATAACCTTTTTCACCATTGTTGTGACTATTAGGAGATTTTACGTGTAAAATACGTACTACAGCATCTGTCTTATAATATGTGCTCAGTGTATGATAGTTAAGTGCATTATCCTCTATTATCCACAATCAGCGAGGCTCGAAAGCAGAAAAAGGTCCAATACAAACAACGATCCTTTAGCTCACCCCTGCCTAACTCAGCAAACCCTAGAAAGCAGCACGGACCAAGACTAATCGGTACCGTATCTGATTCCAACAATTCATCTAGTTTTGCACACCGTGAAGACGCAAAGGGTTTCCAGTTAAATAAGGAGTCACAAGTTTTGCCCCATAGCTGCTACCGTGAACTGTGTCTGTGTCTGCAAGGGCAGAGCTTCCCAAAGGCACCTTCTCTGGAGTGACTAACGGGTTGCTGTGCGTTGCCGGGGACGTGTGATCGCGGCCGGGAGTCTGGACGGAAATGCAGATGTCTTTGCTTCCACTGTTGGTAGTGTAGCATAGTTATCAGGTCTCAGCAGAAAATAGAGAGTGCATCCGAGGCGGCCATTGAAGAGGGTTCAAGCGGGGACTGTTTGTAGAGGCTGCACAGACTGGGGAGTGGAGTCCAAAGGCACCATGGGGCACCAAGGGACTGACAGCTGCGAGCTGCCATCACTACTCCTGAGCTTGAAGGGTCAAGGGGAGAAGCTGTAGTTACCAGACCTAGTAAGAGCTGTGAGGTGGGAGAGGGGCCGTCTGATAGGAGTTTGGCCATCCATAGGCGAACAGGGCCACCACAGCCAACAGAGAGAGGGTCAAAAATACCCTGACCTCACTCCCACCGTCTGACCTCCTTCTAGTGCCTGTCCTTGACAGAACCCGACAGAGCCCTGCTGATGTGTCTGCACAGGCCAGCCTCCTGGGTGCCCGGCAACGTGAGAAAGGGTGGAAATGGACTTGGAGGGGCATGTGGGACAGAACTCTGCATGGGCAGCCTGTGAGCGCAAGGAGAGGCACAGAACCCTCCTTCTTCAGTTTCTCCTGCATGATAATGGCGTTATGACTCATTCACACTTACTGATGGAAAAAAGTATCTGCTATATACTTGCTCCAGGTCTTCTTATTAGACGTGGCAATTGGAGAGTTATGCTCAGTTCTCTCAAGGAGCTGAATTCTCACAACTTGGAGGATGTTTCACTCTTAAGCCACACAAAGATCCCCAAAGGTTCATGTCCTCAATAGTCTTCTGTGTCTTGTTGGAGTTCTAAGGGGCCCAGTAAGTGACACTTCCATTCCTTGCTCAACCTAGACATAGGAATTGGGCAGATAAAACAATGCTTAAGTCGCTCTTAGTGCTATTAGCAAGCCACGTTTGGGAAGAAAGCCCAGTGGGTTTCCCAAGACTGCCGAGGGATGCAGCGCCCTCCCCGGCCAGGGCCAAGGCCGGGGGCCGCAGGTCTGGGCCGTGGGGCAGCGTCATCTTTTCAAGCAGATGAAAACCCAGGCTTCAGGCCAATGGACAGACCCCAGCGGAGGAGAGGCAGGAGCTGAGGCCCAGCCTCGTTCCTTTTCCCAAATGCAGGGGTTAAGTCTGTCCTCGTCCCCGGTGGGAAGAGTTCCAACAACATTTAAAGGAGTATGAAGACAGACAAATCCCCGGACTTGGGGTTCATCCACCCTGATCCCCTTAGTGACCGTAGCACCCAGGGGTTAGCTGTGAGAGAAGGGGTCCCGTTGTTTCCCAGGCTTCCACGGAGCACACCTGTGCCCGCGCCTGACCCCCAGGAAGCCTCATTGGACCTGTTGGCACTGATGTTCACAACTTCTTAGGGGAATCAGGTCCTCATGCTGCCCCCACGCCCACCCCCGCTGTACACCTGCACTAGGAGGGAAAGAGGCAGGAGGACCAGGGGCCACCTCCGCTTCTGTCCTCCAGGTGGCAGAAGCACCCTGGACCGTCCTGCTCCTGCGCAGCCTCAGGCCAAGCCGGAGATAACACTGTGTCCGTGATTAGGAGCACGCTGCTAAATCCCAGTCAAGGTCAACGGTGCAGTTAGACTGTGGATAGCTCACCTCTAGGGTATGAAGGACAAACAGGAGACCCCAGAACTTCCTTCATCAAGGCTCAAGAGCCCCTCCCCGTCCCCTCTTGGCCTTTGCTAACTGGGTTCATTCAAACCCTGTTTACACAGTGTCAGGAATTCTTGAGCAGCCTAACCCAAGGACCCAGGGTGGAACGCTGCTCTAGTTGCTCTGGAGAGACCGTCATGCCAGATCCCACTGACTCTCTTCTCCAATGTGTCCCCCTCCCCCATTGGCTCATCTGGAAGCGAGTGCCTCCGGATGCAATGTAGGTGACCTTCTCACATACTCAATGCAGAGAGTGTCAGAAACTGGAGCCTCGTATGTAGCTGCCTACTTGGTATTTCTCCCTAGATCTCTCAAAGGGACATCCCTCACCTGCATCCCCAGCCCGGTCCTTCCTCAGAGCTCACCAAGTCGGTGAAGTCATCCCCACCCAGGCGGCTGTGCGAGCCAGAAACCCAGGAGTCACTCCCGCTGTCTCAGCCCATCCCAAAGGCATTGCCAATCAGGCTGATGTTGTCCCCTCATTATCTTTTGAGTCCCCTTCACGACCTCCTGGTCAGTGCCACCATCACATCTGGCCCTAACTGTTGTGCATTCCCCTTGCCCTACCTCCAGTTTAGCTGGAATGAAGTTTTTCCTTTTTGGAATGCAGATCTCATCATTGCCCTTCTGTACTTTAAAGCCTTTCAACAGCCCCCTCTTGCTTCTGGGACCAAAATGAAGACCCTGCGATGACCCACTGTACCTTTCCCTTGCCCTTACCTCATCTCCATCCCCTTGTCCAGCTCTGTCCCCTCGACTCCCTTCCGATTCCCAGTCTCCTGGGCACCATTTCTCCTCCCACCAAAGAGCTGGGACAAATGGACTTTCTCTGCTCGCAGTGCTGTGCCCTCTGCTGCGGGTGGGAGGCTGTCTGACACTCTAGGTCTCAGCTGGCAGTCCCTTCCTCGGGGACCCCTTCTGGCTTTCTGGAATACCGAAGCTCTCGGTTACATCTCTTCATGGCACCAATGCACATCCCCCTTCAGAGCACTTACCAATGTCACAACTTGACACCGTGGTCGGTTACTTTTTTTGATACCCGTCTCCCCAACGACAGTGTATCCCCACATGTGCGAGGACCTCCTCTGTTTCTGCTCACAGTGAACTGCATTCACAGTGCTGGTGTAAAGATTAGCAGGTGGTCTGTAATTGTTGGTTGGATTGCACGGTCCTCAGACACCCACCCGTGTATCGTTACTTCCACTCTGGGCTGTTCCCCTTCAGCTCCTCCCCTGTGAAGGCCTGTTCTTCCACTCTACTCTGTGCCTCCCCAGAGCGTGACACCCCCCGGGTGGGAGCTATGGCCAGAAGGACCCATCACTAACACGGCACCACCAAGGCCCCCGGCCTCCCCAGAGCCACTTCACTGATGTAACGACTTTAGGAACGTCCCTTCCCCAAGCTGCCAATGCCACCCCAGTTTGGGGAATTCAACTCAGCTTACTAGGATTTCCTGGCTCTTTCTGTGCTTCAGGCAGAGTGAGAAACGAAGCCTGTGATGTAAATCAGAATCCCTTGGCCTTCTCTCCCTCTCTCTGCCTTCTCTCCTTTTCCTTCTCTTCTGTTTCCTCCCTAACTATTCAACCAATGCCAGTTCTAAGACATTCTTCCCTTCCAGGGGGAAGTACAAGCCAAACCCTCTCCTTAGGAGCTGGTGGTGACTAACCAGATCAACAGGAGAGTGGGCCCCAGGCCAGCACACCAAGCCATAAAACTGGGGGGATGTTCTGATCACACCACTCTGTAGAAAGGTATCCATCTGTGCCTTTCCAAATATGTAGATCTCCAGTAGTGTGTGTGTATCCACAGTGTGTGTATGTCCATAGCATGTGTGCATGTGTGTATGAGTGTGTGTGTGTGCACGCAGGGCCTGGAGAAGGGTCAGCTCCTATTCCCCACAGGTGGCCTCCCTCACTCCTCCAGCTGCCTGGGGTCTCTGTGAGAGATGCGGGCAGTTAGCAGCCACCTTTCCTGGGGCGGTCACGAGAACGCGTGTGGCAGACCTCCCGCCTCGGGGAGCGACACTGAGCCCGGCTGCTGCGCTCTGAGAGCCCTCTCCTACCTGCCCTATGATCATACTTTCCCCAGGTCGGGCCCAGCTGACGCTGTCCGCAGCAGCAGTGCCAAGGCAGGCTGGTTCCTGGGTGACACAGGGCTCCTCTGACAGCCGACTTTCGCTCAAGGATCTCCTGACCATCAGGACACACCTCTGGGGACTGTGGGGCACTTGGGATGCACCCACCCAACCTCGTTTCCCTCTTTCCTCTATTTGGGTCAGATTGGCACTGCCACTCCCAGCCACACCAGCGCCCTACACACGGCTTCTCCCAGGCATTTCCCCTATCAAATCCTGGCACGTTCGATCCCATTCTAGCATCTGCTTCTCCAAGGACCCGCACTAATTCACCTTCCTCCCCATCTCTAGAAGAGCAGCAAGTCAATAACAGCAAAGGTTTCCAACCGTGTGTTTGAGATAAGAGGTTGGGAAAAAAAACATGTACAACTACACATACACAGTGTAGTTTTATGTGTAGACATGTGGATGTGTTAGCAGCAATGTTGGATCTCGGTTCCTGACTTTGTGCAGGAAAGATTGCACAACGTGAGCCCACGCGACTTTGAGAGCATATTTATTAAAGCCGGGGACAGTGAGGCAAAGGAAGGGCTTAAGATAGAAGAGGCAAGATCGCAGCCACAGGAGTGAGCGTAGGCGGAGCTGCCTTGGCCCTTTAGGAAAAAAGTCACCTAGGCAGAAGAAGTGAGCTAGCTGGGCTGTGTGGCCTCGGGAAGCAAGTTCTGAGGCAGAAGAAGGGCCCTTGGAGAAAGCAAGCGAAGATGCACGCCTTAGGAAAGACCAGTTGGGAGAAGATGTAGGCGTGCTCTAGAGAGAAGACTCACGGGGTCCTTTGCCTTAAGGGTTTTTGTCTGTTTTCTAAAGGTGGACATTTTAGCGGAGATCTCAGAGGAGAATCTCAGTAGAATATTCGTCAGCTTTCCAGGTGTGTCCTTTTAGGGCTGTGGTCTCTACTGATTGGTCGGCACTAGGGTAGAGGGTCACAGGTCATTGCATCTGGTCCTCCTGTCAGCCATGGTGTCTCTTCATCTGGTTCTGCTGCTTTTCTGGGCCTGGAGCTGAAACACAGCTGAGCCTTAGATGCCATCTCTAGTTTTACAGAAACCCCGACTCTGGCCAGTAGACCTGCGGCTCTGTTCCTACGTTTTTTTCATGCTGCTCAGAACCATACATGCTGAGGGCTTAATGCTGACGGGAGTGGCTGTGCAGGGGCGTGGGGGGCAGGCGAGTCAGGGTGTGGGGCAGGCCTGTTTTATTTTGCCATCTGTCTCAGGTTCTCCACTCCAACGGCCAGGGAATTTTCCTGGCTTGTGACCATCCTGCCTCAGATGGACCACACACGATATGTCATTCTTATACAAATTAAGCAATGGCATGTTTTTGTAAAACGCCCTCAGAAGGGAATGAAACAGGTCAACACGCTGGGTCCATAGGTAGTCGTCAGTCCTGCTGAATTTCTCCTTGACTTTGAGAACCATTTTACATGGTGATGAGTCCTTCAGTGACCTCGGCAAGGTCAGACTCTTGCTCATAAAGGCCAGGGCACCTCCGCATTGACCCAGGCTCTGTGTGCTCTTGGTCTTGGAGGGCTTCTCCTCATTCACAGGGTCAGAAACCAAGAGGCCATGTTTTGTATGCCAAACAAAAAGGAGAAAAACAGTGAGAGAATGGACCGAGCATCGGTTTCGCAGTGCAGTTGCCAAAGCTGTGCTGTGGAAGGTGCAGACGGAGTTCGTGGCTTCACACGCACTCTGGGATCACTGGGAAAATAGTGTCGTTGACGTGCGTATGGTATTTATTGTCACTTTTAGTCCCATGTGTACTATAAACGAAGTCCTTTAAATCTGTGAGGTGACTGCTCTACCATCCAATCAGAAAGTGCTCATTATGAAAATAACCACAGCATTTACTGGATGCTGGAGTGTGTGTTGCATGCTCCGCATACTCATGCCCACGCATTTCACTTATTTCCAATTTACAGGAGATGCAGTTATGCGCTAGGAGAGGATTCTGCCCACCAAAGACCATTTTACTCTCTCAGTCTTTTCTAAATAAATTTATTTTTAATCCTTAAACCAGTAAGCAGACCAACGAATCCTAAGGTTCTAGGAGAGAACCACATGGGACACTTCTGGAATGACCAGGCCAGGCAGAGTTGAAGAACTTGTCCTGGGTTCCGCAGCCGGCAAGGTTGGAGAAACAAGATTCACACTCGAAATGGTGAAGCCCCCCAGATTTCCGTTTCTTGGAATAGTAAGAGTGAGCACTTAACAGCAGAGTTAAATATTTGAAAAACAAATAACAACAAACTGTAGGACTATAAAGATAGTTGGGCAATTCAATGTGCGAAATTACTGCACATTTGAAACTGAGTTCTGGTTCAGTTGTTACATGAGCTTCACAAACAGAGCTTCCTCTGGGGAGGGAAGAGCCTATTTTCCTAAAAGTACAAAAGGGCTAATGGTATTGAAAAAACGGCCTTCTCTCAGAAGCAATAGGAGGAATGACAAAAAATAGATAAAATGGAATACATCAACATGGATACAATGCAATTGCTTCAAACAAGCTGCCCGCCTTTCAGCGTTCCAATAGGTGTAGGAAACATATTATCATGGCTGAGTCCGATTTTCCTCTCTTCCTTATGGCTCCAAAAATTCCAGGTTGCAAAATGAACTTGCTTTCAAAAAAAAAAAAAAATCCCTACTTCTTTGAAAATTATTCACTCTTTTCCGCCTGTTTTCTCCCGGAGAAATATTTTTGCACAGTGTTTGCTACCCCCTATTTATAGCACTCTGGTTTTGGCAGGTATGGCGACGTTTATAAGTGGTTTGTTGTTTTTGCTACATCCAGTGTTGATTTAGGTCTCGTTAGCCACTGAAACAATTGGAAGCCCTTTCAAGGAAGGTTGAAAGCTGCTGCTGTCTGATAGATAACATTGTAGCATCTAGATGGTCTCCATCGAGATGTTGTGGGGTCGTCATGGGGGGCTCCGGTCCGTGAGAAAAGCTTAGTCTTGCCACGGTTTGAGTGACTATCTTCAGTTCTTTTTTGGTGACTTTCTGGAGTAAGTTTCCCTTGACACAGGTAGGAAGAGCAGGTCCCGAATATTCTCCCAGCTGTTGGTACCTCCGGGTTGGACTCTTAGTTTGACAGCGGGGCGAGAAAGCCGGTCCCAGGTCCTCCTTATCTGAGCTCTGGCTTGTAAGGGCCCTTCCTTGGGAACCTATGTCTCACATTTGGGTCTTAACCAAGTTTCACATGCTGACCAGAAGCAAACATTAGTGGTTCTTTTGTTTAGGAGAGATGCCTGGAATTTCTGGGTTTTGTTTCATAAATGACTGAACTGAATACATTTAAAAGCCAGTAGAACTGTAGGCATCTTCCCCTCCCATGTGGCATATTTTTATGGGTGGTATGGCTGGTTTTTTTTTTTCCTAAATTTTTCCACCCTTAGCCTCCCTATAATTTGTGGGCCTTGAAAAAGTTATGGTTTGCCCTGTAAATGGAGAGGGAGAGCTTGTTTGGGGTCGGCTTGCTTTTTCTTATCCCCTGGTTCTTGTCAGCTACAGGGAGGGGGGCCACACCCCACCATAGAGAGACGATTTCCAGCTTCCAAAAAGAGAAAGCTGCCCCTTTCTGAGTTGAAGGGGCTCCTGCCAAGTCAGCTTCCCTGGGGCCAGAAGTAGAACCTGGGGGCAGCCCTCCTGTCCTCCGATCCAAGAGATGCCAGGATAGGGTAGGGCCGTGAAAGCTCCCAAAGACGTAGGAGAACCGAGGCCCTTGAATAGCTTCACCCATTCCCTGGGAATGCTGAGCAGACCCTCGATTCCCACACCTGGCAGGCAAGCGCTTTCCCAGTTTCTCTTGGGGAAGGAACTTTCTCCAAGGTTACTCAGTCAGGCTAGGTTTGTTCTCCAAACAGGTCTGAGGCAGCTCCAGACCCACTGCCCACCTCCCCGCCTTCCCACCCCGTCATCTAATGGGCAGGCCTTCCCTCTTTGCTCATCCCTGCGGTTTCGGTCCCTCTCTTTTTAAAAGGTAGCCGGCACTTTGACAAAGTCTTTAAACATGGTTTATTATGAAAACTGCAAATAAAAGCAAAGCTAAAGAGAATATTATCCTGACCCTCGTAGGCCATCACTCAGGTTGCCCCGTGTCACCCCCACTTTTCTCTACGAAAGTATTTGGGAGCAAATCCCAGACCTCCGTCCCGTCGCCTCCATGCCGTGGGGCACATCTCTGAGCACCGTCGACATTCTCGTGTGTGGACATGCTGTTTTCCCACGCACGGAATTCCTTAGTGACATCTTTCCAACCCTTCTATCTGCAAGTTCCCAGCTGTCCTAAAAAGTCTGTTTGTGATGGATTTGGTGGAAGAAGGATTCTTGAAGGACCCCTCATTGCATGTCATATCTTCCATCTGTCTTTATCGTTTTCTTCCCCGCTGCAATTTTTTTTGGAGGAACCAAGTCAACTGTTCAGATGCTCATGGTTTTATCATGATCACATGTATTATTTGGTACTGAGAGGGGGGAAACCTCCCACCAAAACTCTCACTTCCACCCAGTAAGAACTTCCTTCAGTGGGGCAGGAGCTTGGCTTGGCGGCAGCGAGTTGACACTGGAAGTGCTACCTACAGACAACAGCATCTGGGTGGCCCTGGGAGAAATAGTCCATCCGTTGCCCATTTTTCTCTCTGGGTCCATTCCTTCATCCCTTGTTACCTATTTTTCCTATCACTGAGTTTTAAAAACAGCTTTATTAAGGCAACATACAATAAAGTGCACATATTTAATGTAATGATCATGTAATTCAACCTGAAGTTTCCAGATACCACATTGTAATTCCTCCCCAGCTCCTTCTCCCCACTCCAGACAACCACCGATCTGACTACTGTTGCTACAGATTAGTTTGCATTTCCAGAAATTTATTTATGTGGAGTCTTACAGTATGTGCTCTTGTCTGGCTTCTTTCACTGAACGTAACTCTTCGGCAAGTCATCAATACGTACTGAGTATCAGTGGTGCGTCCCATTCTCTCGCGCTCTGCTCCTGCTCAGCCACGGTGAGGTTTAGAAGGAGGCTCCTTAAAGTTCTCTCGGGTCTTTCGTGGCTCAGTACTTCCGATGACACACTGGCCTTCGGTCAAATGGCACTTGCTCAATAAACCTCCTCATAAGAGAACAAAGTCTTGTCCTATTTATCATTCCTTTCTTGAACTCTCCTGCCCCCAGTTCAGACTGATAGGGATCCGCAGGCCATGTCCTCTTCCAGTCTGTCATCACAGGAGTGTGGAGTGGTGGTGCCGGGCATGGGTGGGGTCGGGGAAGAGCCACAGCCACTTCATAAACCCTCAGGACACCAGCTTTGACTTTCAGGCAACACCGAAATCCCTTTACCCATCGGTGTTACGAATGCTGCCTTAAGCTCTGGAGTCTTTGAAGGATCTTATTTCTTTAACTACTGTGATATACATTCCTTTACCTTTTCTCAAGGTCGGAACAATGACACATAGTGAAAATGCAGTTCTTCAAACCTGATGCAGAAGCTGTTGCTGTTTATGACTCATCGTTATTTAAGATGCGTGAAGTACCCTTTGCACACAGTTTTTAAGCACAAGCTCTGAGTCGTGATCTAATGATCGTGAGACTCATTCACAGAGAGCAGCCCCGGAAAGGGAAGGCGAACGACCATGACCGTGGTGAGGAGAAACACTGTTTTTCAGCGTGCCCTTAATCCAGACTATAGAATGAAAGCAATGTCCCCACACCGTCTCCCATCCCCCACCCAATGGTGATTCAGAAGGGACAGGATGTCTTTTTACTTGTGAAAGCTTATCTTTCCCAAGAAAGCAGTTCTGATATGCTTGGCACGTCAGGGCCCTGAGTGTTCAGCCTTCTTCCTTAAGGAGTCAAAAGGAGATCGTGAGGAGGGTGTGGCAGGGGATCCGAGGTCACCACTGCCATTTTATTTCTTCCTAGAATAACATTTTCTCTGCTGGTTGCCAGCACGCTTATTTTTATGTAGATTTGACCTTGGTTGCAACCTTGAACAACTAAAATAGAATAAAATAACTATAAGCTACTTCAAAAAGCTTGACCTTAAAAAAAGCATGTAAAAAATAAGACAAAGGCAGGAAAACAAACCGGGCCACCGCTTTGAGCACAGACTCAGTGAGCTTCTTCAGTCTAGTTAAAATATCAGCCTGGTGCATATTAGATTCCAGCCCGTGTCTGATGATTTCTGCAGTGAGTGCGGCCTTTATTGATTGTTAGAGTGGAATGTTCAAGAGCATTATGTTACAATCTGTCTCCAAATGGCTTTTCAGAAAGAAATTTCCTGTAACTCACAGGCAGAAATTGTGCAGGGAACTGGAAGGGAAGGGACTAGACGGCTGAATTGCACCCAGACTTTGCCATACGGGGAGGTGATGGTGTGTACACCCAGAGAGACCTCGGGTTGGTTGTCCTAGTAAGGAAGGTCAGCTTCAGCTCATTAGGACCACATCACCAGAAACGATGCTGAATACTACATAAAGCCAAACTGAGGATCACCGTGCTGGAAAGCTGCTTTCGAGTCCAGGGCCTCTGGGCTCACGCTGCAAACCCTGGCTTATCTCCCCTTCATCCCTCTGCCTCGTACTTGTCCTTCCCTCAACCTCACCTCCTCCATGAAGCCTCCCATCCTCCTTCAGTGATTGTCCAAAAGCAGTATATTTTGTACTGACTGCTATCTGATTATTATTTTCTAACAGTTACACATGCATCAACTCATGGCACAATTAGATCTCCAAGAATGTCTTACGCATTGTGTTTCCTCCAAAGAGAGTTTTAGTGCACTCTGCAGAGACCAGGTGCTGTGTGTGTGTTTACCCCACCCCACCACCCACTGGTTCTTTTAATCAAAGATATGGTTTATCTAAAGTAATAGTATTTGGGTTGCGTATACCAGAAATGTCAATGCAACTCAGCTGAAACAGCAAGAGGAATTTATTGGCTCAATGTAACCCCAAAAATCTGGTTGTTGGTTTGGATTCAAGTGAAGATCGATCCAGGGGCTTAAGGATGTCAAAACAGACCTGGTTTCTTTCTGCTGCTCTGCTTACTCTCCATGACGCTGGCTGCATCCTGTGATTTTTTTTTTTTTTTTTGGTTTTAGGATGGCTGTTAATGGCTCCTGGGACAAAGTGTGTATCCTTGTTCACGTCCAGAAGGTAGAGAGCATCCTTGCCCCAGCATTTCCAACCAAAGTCACTGCCTAGATGGACTTACCATCGCGCGATCACCCCCAGATAGACAAATGCTCGTGGGCTAGCTGCCCTGGGGTGATAGGGGTCCCCAGACTGAAACTGACAAGGTGGAGTTAGTCCATGGGGCTTGGGAAGCTGCCAACACACACTCTGAAACCCCAAGAGACTTTATGTACCAACCTCCCACAACCTGCTCATATCGAGTCTCATGTAGAAGGGGTCTGTTCTCTGCTTTTTAGGTATTTTTATCCTTAAGAGAATAAAAGGAACCAATCAATAACTTTGGTATCATCTGGTCTTTGCAGAATTCAGCAAATTCTCAGGTTGCTACTTCGCTAATGAGGTTTTCTGGAGACTGTAGTTTCTTTCCATTCTCTGCCCATCACCACAATTGCCTCTTTTTAAAAAAAAGGGGGGGGGGGCGGGGATAAAGAGGGATAGAAAGAAAGAAGGAAAGGAGAGAGAGAAAAAGAAAGAGGGAGGGAAGAAATGGACTTGAACTTGTAGGCAAACACCAAGCCTCCACACAAACTGAGGAAACTTCCTGGCAGGTCTGCCCGAATATAGTGCTAAGACTGTAAAGTGAGGAGCGATCTCCATCGCTGGACTTGCCTGTCCCTGCCAGGTTTTCGCCAGAGGAGCCCCCGGTGTCGCTGAGAGAGGGACTGGACTCCTGGAGGAGGGGACGTGTGGCTGGAGTGTGAAGCCTGTTCCTTCTTGGCCCAATTTAAAAACTCCACCGAGGGAGGCCACACAATTTCAGTTCCTATGTTTCTGTTTCTGATAAAATCTGGGGCTCTTCCCGCTGGCAGGAGTAAGCTTTCGGTCCACAGCAGGGCTACAGTGTACTTGTAGACTGTGTCACTGATGGAACAAAGCCTGCTTCTCAGACATCTGCCCACAGAAGCTCTCCGGGAACGGGGCGGCAGGGGGCCGGGAGGCGCGCAGCGAAAATGACCATTCCTGCCCTGATTTTGCTACCCGAGAAAGTCAGTCTTCAATCTGCATCTGGGGTGAGAGAGGGACGCAGGCAGAAAAGAAGATAAGACCTGCAGAAGGAAAGTGTGCAGGGAAGAAAGACCTCTGCGTCCTTTGGCCCCACCAGTTACTTTTAAGTATAAACTTCAGACTTATGAATGGTACAAATATTCTTCACATTGCACGACCCTGGTGTCTGAAAATACAGGGCGGGCAAAAGGTGGTTTACAGGGGTGAGTGCACGAAACACTGTTTATTCTTGTGTTATTATTTATTAATTATTGTATCACTTTCTCTCTGAATGACTGTACACCTACTTTTGCCCTGCCCTGCATACTTTACAAAACATCAATGACAGAAAATGAAGGGGTTGGAGTAAGGAATTCCTTCTTTTACGAAAAGATCTCTGCAGGGGCATCACAGTGACAAACTCCCCTTAGCCTTGTAAGGTATTTCGACGCTCCCCAAACTTTTCTGGAACCCATCTATTCTGTAAAAGGAGGCAGACATAAGATTCAATGTTTAGCTGCTTGTTGAAACTTGACTAAAAATGTGGAGTGCCGGTTTTATTTGCCTAGCAGAAGACTTCGGTTTAAAGAGATCTTAGATGCATTTTTCTTTAGCACCTTACTCAAATTACTGCCTTGAAAGAGAGCCGGAAGGGAGGAAGAGTTCTTGCTTTGGGGAAGGAATCACGTCAGATGAAAGAGCCACAGACTTTATTAAAACAAAATGATGTTTGGAGACACATTGTTCCATCTTCTCCAAGGCCTGTCTCGACAAGAAGAAGCTGCTGTCTGGTTCGCTCCTCCATGCAGTGAGGGGGGGTTGCGCCTGCCCATCTCGGGGCCCTTCCGGCCCTGTCCATCTTGGGGTCTGGGCACTTGGGTCCACAATGCGGACACAGAGCTGACATGAGGCAAGGCATTCAACCAGCGGGTTTTTCTGGCCAACGTCGCCTCCTGGGAACTGCCTGTCCCAGCACAAGGCGATCCCCACATCCTCAACATTGTTTGTGGCATTCCTTCGAGTGCCTGCTGACTCCTTCACACCAAAACACCTGCGAAAGGAGCACTTTACAATTGCAAAATTAGAAAAGTCACTTACAGCTACTGTGTAGATAAGATAAGCTGGAGGTCTTTGTGTTAGCTTGTCCCTAAAAGACTGTTTAAGAAGGGATTAGTTAAAGAACATTTATGAATGGCCCATGGACGGGGACAACAGTGGGGAATTGCCTGAGGGAGTGGGGGTCA